>JAMQGT020009469.1:0-18127 GCA_024447675.2 Pterophyllum scalare | reverse complement strand
ACTGGAGTGGCTGTAGCTCAAGAGGTAGTGCAGGTCATCTACTAACTGGAAGGTCTGCATACGTAAGTATCCTGGGCTGGATACTGAACCCCACACTGATCTCTGATTTGTAAAGAAAAAAGTGCTTGTGTGAATGAGGCATGTTATATAGAGTGCTTAAGTAGAAAAACACTATAGAAGACCATTTACTGGAGGCCAAGGTAAGTATCTGGTTTGACACCATGTTTCTAAGATTTGTGGGGCCGAGTACAAGAACTTCAGTTTGATCTGAATTTAGAAGCAGGAAATTAGAGGTCATCCAGGCCTTTATGTCTTTAAGACATTCCTGCAGTTTAACTAATTGATGTGTATCATCTGGCTTCATGGATAGATAAAGCTGAGTATCATCTGCATAACAATGGAAACTGATGCAATGCTTTCTAACAATACTGCCTATTACTGATCTACTAGCACTTGAATGCGGCTTACATTTGTGAGTGAAGCTGGCAGCATGAAATGTGCCATGTGATCTGTGCGCATTCTAAACCAACGTTGCTCTCACTTGTTTTATAGTGTAAAACAAAGCTAAATACATCAAAACAATGAAATGACATTTTTATATATATATTTTTGAAAGTAGCCACCTTCTCCTTGGACAAGGTTCGAATGTCTGAAGGTGTGCGTATAAGAGTCCAGATAGGATCATGATATTGGACTTGAAGGATTTCCCACGTATGCTGAGTACTTGTCTGCCTGCTGTGCTTCAGTGTTATATCTTATTCCAAGCTTAGTCTACCTAGAAAACAATTTTAGGTCTGTCCAGACTTTTTAATGAATAAAAAACAGTGCTATTTTACTTAACTGATTATATTTTACATTTATGGTAATAATTTGCTTCTGTTGGTTCTTGGCTCTTTTATGTTTTAATCCAGCCACCTTAGAAGTCACGTTTAGTAGGAAACGTCTGATGTTTTCTGGAGTAGTAGCCTCAGTTTGAGTCACGGTGCAGTAACAGGGTGAAGGCCACAGGATGGCGCTGCAGCAGTTATGTTACTGTTAACAGCCTCTGCTGCTACAGTCTTTAATCAGTACAGACAGGTCCGCCCCTGCCGCTCGATGGCAACAAAACAAGTTTCATTAGTTAAAATCTCAAAACACATGTTTCAGTAAAATACATCATTTAATCCAGAAGACACAATAACAACATCAATATCTGCGTAGAAAACACATTTCAGGCATGGAGTTGATCAAATACTGACAACTGATATGAACCATATAATTATATGAACTATACAAATCATGTAAATACTCCCTTTACAAATAGAAGGAAAAATAAAGCAAGATGTTTATGTGATACATTCAGTGAGAGAGGCCCGTCTCTTTCAGCATGTTTCTGAATCAGCAAAGACACAAAAGAATGAACTGAAAAGGATTCCAGCTGTTGGCACCACGAGGCAAACAACTACCATGGAGACAAATACACATATCGCTCCTCATGAAAGCCTAAAGATCACTACAGCAGACCGTTCATCCACGAGATACGAACACAGACATCGGGGAACGCTTCACGCTGCCTGTGGGACGGAGCTGGAGGTGTGCCGACAGCCGGGTCTTCCTTCAGCTTAGAGATTACAAAAGCAGCATTATGTATTTGCCCCTCACACTGATGATCCGCTGCAGCTCGATCGGCTCATGTTTATTTCATTTACTTATTTCTGGTGATTTGAAAGTGTGCTGGGGGGAGGGGGGCACACAGTACTACACCATCTGCAGTACCACGGTGCCTTTTCTGTAGTAAGATTAAAGTTTGGAGGGGTGCTACAGCTGACTTCACTGCACTGACACAAGAGAAAGTCTGCAGATACATCACACAGGTGTAAATAAAAGCAGCCAGCATGTCTCAGTGTCTGTCAGCAGATGTTTCAGGCTAACTGGGGGAGGGCTGGCTGATGGATGAAGGAGGTGGGGGCCCGTGTACAGCTAGCACAGCTGTGAGTGTGCCAGAAC
The DNA here is from genome assembly GCA_024447675.2 of Pterophyllum scalare. Lineage (NCBI taxonomy): Eukaryota > Metazoa > Chordata > Actinopteri > Cichliformes > Cichlidae > Pterophyllum > Pterophyllum scalare. The sequence goes on along the minus strand of JAMQGT020009469.1, from coordinate 16,141 downwards.
GAACAGCGATGGATGAACTGTGAGACGTCGGTGAGCCTCTCGTGTACTTTGGGCCCAGAGCTGCTTCTCCTGCTCCACCCTCGTCAGCTGCAGCTTTTTGGGAGGAGGAGCGCTCAACTTAAACATGGCAAAATCATATTGCAATTACAAATACAACATGATTAAAGGTCCAGCACTAGGTCAAGTTAGTTACTACTTACTTATTTCAAAAGTAACTGCATTATATACACGTGCATATGAGTACATGGTTACTAGAAAACTTTATTTTAAATGTGTCTGATTAAATAAAATCATTTCAGTGGTGCTGTTTTTAGAGAATGTAACAGCTGGACACCCAGAGGGAGGGGCTCACAAAGAGCGGCTCCTTTATGTGTAACTCAGATGAAGCTATGACAGTGTGTGTGTGTGTGTGTGTAGTTGTTGATGACATCGCAGTGACTGCATATTACACTAAAGCTCTGAAGAAGCTGCTGCAGCACAGGGTTCGCTACCGCTCTTTACTATAACTCACCAATTATAACACCACCAGGTTCAGCCTAAGGTGGATGGTGTGAAACCAAGCAGCAGATTTTAAATGGCTAAAAATAAATATGGCTCTTTTGGCCATATAATTATTGTCTTGATTGTATTTACAGAAATGTAAACATCAGTTTCTCTGCAGTGCCATAAGGTTTAAAAACCCACCATCATTACTGGCTCTGGCAGGTTTAACTTCGGATGCTCAGAGAGTAGTTAGAGAGCAATAAAGATGTTATAACGAGGATATAAATGAAGGTGAGAGGCAGAACAAAAACAACATGCAGATTCCATATATTGCACCTTTACCTTATTCGTGTGATATGCTTATGATGGAGCTTCAAACAGTTCCATGAGGAAATCTCAACATGTGACTTTTAGGATGTGTTCGTGTGTGTTCTAGGTAGAAAATGTATGTTATAAATGCTGTTTTATTCCTAAATAAATATCTGCATGAAAAAGACACTGTTTGCATAAATCACAAAAACAGCTTCTATCACAACAATGAAATTGTGGGATAGGTGTGAGTGGAGATCTGTGTCTCTGCTCAGTCTGTGTCACGTCTCCAGCAGCCCCTGACAACAAAATGGTTGTCTGTGGAGGAGGAGGAGGAGGAGGAGGATGGAGATGCTCAAATCTGCATACACCTCAGAACACTGACAGGATGTTTACGCCATGGTATACCCGTAGCTCCCGCAGTGCAAAGCCACCAGCAGCCGATCCCTCAGGACCTCCTTGCTCGGGGTACTCTGGGAGTTTCAGCATGTTGATACTACAGAGAAGGGAAAGGAGAGGGTGGGTTCATGGTCAGCAGTGGTACAGCATTGTGCTTACAAGCCTCTCAAAGCAGGAGAAGAGCTGACCTCTCATTCTGTGCCAAAGACGACCTGCACCTATATTAATCAACTGCATGCCTATTAGCCAGCGAGGGGACACACTGCCCTCTAGTGCTCAGGAAAAGGCTGCAGACTCACTCACACTGGGCTTGTCTGCTTATCAGTCTTTAAGGGGGTGTTGGAGAGAAAGACTGCTTAGTTTCTTTCAAAGTTGGACAGGAAGTCTTGGGACTTTAGGCTCACATGAAATGAGCGGTGGGTGATTTTGATGGAGTCAAAACTCCACAGACACAAAACAGTGCTCAGTGCAAAAGAACTGATTCAAGGATCTGAAAGTATCCACTTGGGTTGAAGCTGAATTCAGCTCTTTCCCCCCAGAAACAAACAAATATATTACAATTTAATGACTGACCAGTGATACTGCAGGTCTGCAGTTCTGTTTATAAAATATACCAAGAAATTATTTTATGTACTCACCTTAAGTATTTTTAAAATCGATCCTTCTGTTGGGAAATGACAGCAGGACAGTGAAAAACAAGGAGATCGACTTTTAATTACCAGGTACTAGAGGTAGGCAGCAGGTTGGAGGTGTAGGGTACTGCAGCAATGGTGAATTTCTGTAAACCACTCCCACCCATCAGGTAGGCAAATCCACCATGAGGAACCCTGGAACTGGCAGAAAAGGATTTACTTTACTTTAACTCACACGTGTTTCTGTATCTGAAAGTATAGAAGGAACTCAGCTGACAAACCTCCCAGTGACAAACTGAAGCAAAAGAACCCTCTCCTCCTGGGTCAGGCTTGCGACCACATCCCAGAACCACTAGTGAAAAAAAAAAAACGCAGACAAATTAGGCGGCAGCTAAAAGTGCTGTATGGGGGAGGACTCAGTGGACTCAGTCGCATACTTCAACATTACTTTGAACTTAAACTCCCTCGGACCACTTTGCCTTCAAACTAGCAAACGCAACACATTATTTTAAGGATTTTAGCAACTCAGCAGGCCGTGCCTCCTTTTGTAATAGTGATTTCCATTTTGTTGCATTATATTCCAAATGTTCTTGATGGGTGTCGAGTCTGCAGAGCCATGCTGCTGGAATACGAGCCGAGCGTTGTTGGCATTAACCTTCCCTGACGTGGTCTGATACGTAGACTCTGTCCATCTCGGTCACACGGTGCTTCACTCTGTGACATCCCACTCTCACAGTCCAGTGGATTCATCGGGGCAGCGTGGGGCTCATGGACAGCAGGACCCGGGGACCTTTCAGTTGTTAGATGACCCACTTGAAATGTGACCTGTTCAAAGTGCTGGGCTGACATAAGGCAGGAAGCATCGTTCTGGGATGAACTCAGGTTCCAACATGTTTCAGAGGGCACGGCTTACAAAGTGAAGCAAAGCTGGATAAATAAAGGCTGTGTGTGGCACAGATATACCTTTAATGCGTGGACACATCTGGCTGTCAGTGTATGTGATCACACAGGCACCTGACCTTTGACCTGCTGTGAGATTCTTGGAGCATAAGCTCTAGTCAAAATTAGAGAACCTTCGGTTTAAAGTACGATGACACGTACTCTAAAACTTTGTTGTTTAGCATAAATAATTCTCATTTTGCAGGAACGTGGAGTTCCTCTTTATACTTTGGCATTGCAAACATTCATCTTAGACATGTCACTGATTGATAAATATTGTTTTCTTAAACGTCTTTACAAAGTAATCTATAAATATAATAAGGTAAACATGCAGGTAAACGTCAGTATCTGTGCCTTTAAAGGTTCAGTTCCTGTCATGCAGTAGAAGGGCCCACCTGGATGACTGGCTCCTGAGGGTCGTATCCACTGGTATACTCTGTGTTCCTGCACCAGTCCTGCACATCGATCTCTGGCATCCCTGATAGCAGGAGCTCCTGCATACATGCACACACACACACACGTACGCACACGCACAGAGAGACAAAAACAGAAAAGCTACTGAGACAGAAACACAGTAGGGGGAGTAGAGCTGCTCCCACAGTTTAATGGTTAATCAGGCAGCACAGTCCACCATCACACACAACGCAGTGTGATTGATACACTTTTTAGAGCCACATGTTCCCAGTATAGCTCTCACTGTGTAGAACAGATTTATATGTAAGGTAACCTGCAGTCAGGAAAGCAGCACCAGAAGCATGCATCCTTGCTTACAGATGAGCTCACTGTCATCATGCTAATTTGGCCCTGTGTGCCTTAGCACTGCTAAAAAGCAGGCAGTCAAAGAAAAAGACAAGTTAGCCATCGTATACAGTAAAAAACCTTCAACTGGAGTTGGAAAAGAGGGAGGGCTTTTAAGGTGATCCAAGCTTCCACCCACTGTCCACCCACCCCACCCACTTATGGCTAATGAATCCTGAGTGTGGTGCTAGTAAGAGGAGGGAGAAGAAGACAAGCTGTGAAAGACAGAAACATCAGAGGAAGATGACTGACCAGTTCATATTCGTCAAAGAGCTGAATGAGCGAGGGGGGATGAAGGTGTGGAACCCCTGCAGGAATGCGTTGATCTGAGGCTGGATGGCTCGCGTCATCCTCAGCTCCGTCACTAACTGCACGTACTCGGCCTGACGAAAGAGTCACGCACAGATCAGACGTGAAGCTGAGCGACAGAAGTGAAAAAGACAGAGTTCATACTTAGTTGTCTTTCTTGCTGTACGTGGCTGCACTCTGCTTCAAACAGCAGCGTGATCTCCAATCAGTGCTACACCCTCTGATAAGGAAGCTGGAGCAGAGAGAACAACCACTAACACCATTTTCAGCCAAACTGTTGGAGCACGAGGCCACAGAAGTGCGACAAACTGAACTACGACATAACTCCAAACATACACTTCCTCTAGAGCTCTGATTTGTATTGACTTGATGTACTGTGCAAAAGTCTTGCACCGCCCAACCGTTTCTTTATATTGTGGTAGGAAAATGGGGAAAAGGTGCAGCAGTTTATTGAAGCATGTGCAACATAGATGGAAATGCAGTATATAAGGCAATTGCAATAGGCTTGAAAGTCAGCGTTCGATATTGCCAAGTTTATTCTTCACCACGGCCTCAGCTCTCTTGGGCAGCTTTCTTCAAGTAGTCTTCAGGATCAGTTCTCTGGGCTTCTTGAAGGAAGCTCTTCTTTCAATACAATCCAATGTATTGTAAAGTATAGACCCTACAATAATAATAGACCCAACAATCAAAGGGCCCTCTATGAGCAAGCACTTGGCGACAGTGGGAATGAGAAACTTAACAAGAGGAGCCCATAGATATCAGCAGTTAATTTCCCCTCTAATGGTTAAAGTTTTATTTGTGGAGAATGACGGCGACCCCACTCTGTTCACACATGGCTGTAGACACACCCTGCTGCACCTTTCACCTCTGTACCTATCGATGACGAATCAAACCAAAAATGTCAAATTTGGACTCATCACTCCATCAGACCTGTTGCCACCTATTTTCAGTCCAGTTTTGTGTAATTTGGCATACCTCACCTTTCCTCTTTGTTCCTCTTCCTTAAGAATGGCTTCTCGACAGTGATCCCTCCCCTGTGGCTGTGTCTTTTATTTTATTATTTGAAATGGGGTTTTGCTAAGTTGCCTGTTATGTTTATACAAAACACTCATCTCTTAGGTTAATTGGCTTTATTATGCTGAATTATTCATAGGTCAGTGTTAAGTGTTTGTGCTGACTGACCTTGTTGTCCTGGGTGACTCAGGATGCTGGTCCCTCCAGGTTTTAATGGCACTTCCTCCATTGCCCCGAACACATCCGTTTCTACAGAGAAGGTGAGCTCCATACCAGATCGCTGATGTCGTTGTCCAAGATCCACTGCAAATTCTTAGCATACTCCGGATCAATGGATGACACATCCTGGTAGTTCACTGGGATACCTGAGAAACACAGTATAGACACAAAAACACTGGATCCAGACAGGTGATATAATTTTAAATCTAAAAAAGTCAGATACATTACATTATGATAAATTACCCTTTAAAATGAATCTCAGCTAAGGGGTGATCAGTGGAGGGTTTTTTTTAATGCAAAATTAAACAGAAACTACCAACCTAAATGTCTGGAAACATTTTTGAGAGGTGGATTATAAAAAATTGCTCTTCTGGACAAAGGTCTCAGATGTCATTCCTAGAATCTGGTATCCATGTCTAAGCCGTAGGCTTACTTGAAATTAATCCATTGTCCCCTCGTGAGACCTGATTTTGGTGCTGGAGGCCCTTTGTGGCCCCCTTTTGAACCCACTGAGTCCGCAGATTTGAAGTTTCTTTCATATAAGATTGCACTTCTTCTTGCTTTGGCTTCCACATATCTACCTTAAGGGTGGCTGTGGCTCAGGAGGCAGAGCAGGTCATGTGCTAATCGGAAGGTTGATGGTTCGATCCCTGGCTGCTCCAGTCTGCATGCCAAAGTATCCTTGGGCAAGATACTGAACCCCAAGTTGCTCTCTGCAACCGTCAGAGTGTGAATGTGTGTGAATTTTAGAGAGAAAGCACCTGGCTGTAGAAGGAAGTGCTTGAATGAAGCGCTTTGAGTGCTCAGAGTAGAAAAGCACTACAGAAGAACTAGTCCATTTACCTGAGGTTATTCCTGCAGCTTATTGCCCCATGGTATTTGAGCTTCTGAGTTTTTGTCCCCCTCCTTTCGCATCTGAGGAGGAGTGGAGGCTGCTTATGGGCCTACACTGACCTTAACTGCTTGACTAGTCCAGCTAGGGGTCGAGCTCTCTCTAAACAGAGACTCTCCCACTGGATTATGGAGGCCATCTCCCTGGCACATGGTACTAAAGGTGTCACTTTGCCTCAGGGTGTGAGAGCACATTCCACCAGGGGAATGGCAACCTCATGGGCCCTTCATAAAGGGGTCCCTGTGAGCGATGTTTGTGCTGCAGCTCGTTGGTCATCGCCGCACACTTTGGTTCGGTTCTATCGTTTGGACGTGACAGCCCCTTTGGTGGCTCATTCTGTCCTTTCTGCTGGGTCTGATTTGTGCTGGGTGCTGGTGTCACATACTATATGTGTTGTACCTCATTCCTCTCCTTCAGTGCATGTTATCTTCCATCAGTCTAGCTGTCTGACACAGCCTTGTCCTCCTCCTTTTTCTTATGGTGTGCTAGTCTTTTATCGACTTTGAGGTCCACACTTTTCTTCTGTTTACTTGAAACATAGCGAGTCTCTCAGGGGAAACAATATTTGGGACCTCCATCATTTCAGTTTTATGTTTGGGGCAAAACTTTGTCAACCTAATTTTTAATTGCTTAAAGGCAGTTAATGTCAGATATGATCACCACTCTTCCTTACCCAGTATGTGTTTGTAGAATGAGCGGGTGAAGTAGATGTTGACCAGATGCCGGTGGTACAGAGCCAGACCCAGAATCTGACCTGCAAACTGGAAGTAGTTCAGATGGTCTGGGTTCACTGAGGAGTTGCTGTTGGGCTGAAATGTTGTACCTGTGGATTGCACGCATGCATGCACACGCACACACGCACACACACACTCTGAGGGCATATTCACACTGGGTACGGTTGCTCCCTCCATTCCCTGCTGACGTACTTAGACATGATCTTAACAAACTGGGCAAGTACACTTAGGTTTATTTCAGCCACTTGCTCTCTGTCTCTCTCTTTAAGTGATTTTGAACAACATGAGTTTCATGACTTTATGCATTTTGTAGCTTAACTGGTGAAGCAGTCACACATTCCCCTCTCACATATTTGTAGGTTTGAATTTCAGCCCCAACCTCCTACCCCTCCCTGAGCCTGGTTCTGCTGGAGGTTTCTTCCTGTTAAAAGGGAGATTTTCCTTCCCACTGTCACCAAGTGTTTGCTGATAGGGTGTCATTTTGATTGTTGGGTTTTCTCTGTAATTATTGCAGGGTCTTATCTTCCAATATAAAGTGTTTTGAGGTGACTGTTGTGATTTGGTGAATTTAAAATCCTTCTCCTAACATACAAGGTCTTGAATAATCAGGCCCCATCTTATCTCAAAGACCTCATAGTACCGTATCACCCCAATAGAGCACTTCGTTCTCAGACTGCTGGCTTACTTGTGGTTCCTAGGATACTTAAAAGTAGAATGGGAGGCAGAGCCTTCAGCTTTCAGGCCCCTCATCTGTGGAACCAGCTCCCAGCTTGGATTCTGGGAGACAGACACCCTCTCTATTTTCAAAATTAGGCTTAAAACTTTCCTTTTTGATCAAGCTTATAGTTAGGGCTGGATCAGGTGACCCTGACCCTCCCTTAGTTATGCTGCTATAGGCCTAGGCTGCTGAGGGGGGTCCCATAATGCACTGTTTCTTCTCATTCACCTTTATTTACTTGTTTATACTTCACTCTGTACTTAATCATTATTATTAATCTCTGGCTCTCTTCCACAGCATGTCTTTTGTCCTGTCTCTCTCCACTCAGCCCCAACCGGTCGCAGCAGATGACTGCCCCTCCCTGAGCCTGGTTCTGCTGGAGGTTTCTTCCTGTTAAAAGGGAGTTTTTCCTTCCCACCGTCGCCAAGTGCTTGCTCATAGGGGGTCGTTTTGACTGTTGGGTTTTCTCTGTGTTATTGTAGGGTCTTTACCCACAATACAAAGCGCCTTGAGGCAACTGTTTGTTGTGATTTGGCGCTATATAAATAAAATTGAATTGAATTGAATTGAATTTGGCGCAATATAAAAAAATTAAACTGAATTAAATTAAATTAAATTACTTAAAGCAGCTTCTACGCAGGCAGGCATTATTGAGCAAGTACTGGAGATCCTTGCTGGGGCCCACACAGCCATCACACTACAAGCAGTTCTGTGCCTGAGTACAAGTGAACTGCACCCAGGCCCACCTTTTCAAGCAGGCCAGTGCACAATTAGCATAACTGAACTAGGCACAGTACAGTGATCACACTTGTCAAATGAACTGGACAGATCACCCCGTACATCCACCCTAATCATACCACTGAAAGGAAAAATGTCACAAACCATCAGCTGACTGAGTGAACAGAGCATAGTCTGGGTTGATGATCTCATTGGACAGAATGTCAAACCACTCCCGAACCACACCCTGGCCCTGAAACACACACACAGAAAGAGGGATGGAACTTTACATTAATGTAAAACCACTATTGCAGCACACTGCAGCTAGCTAGATGTGACTGCTGAATAAATACATAAGGGCCTGTAGTTAGATAAAACATGAATAATTACTGTAGGGCTGAAGGGGTCATGGATGGGATTTTGAGCCGGGACGGAGCGGGTCAAAGCGGGGAGTGTGTGTGATGGCTGTTCTGGGCAGCGGGGGGACAGTAGCTGAACTGAACAGAGTCCAGAGTGTGGAGAACTAATCCAAGCAAATAAAGAGTCAAATCTAGAGCAGTGCAGCTGAATTGGATGGATTTCAGGCCTGAAGAGCAGAGCTGAGGAGGTGAAGCTGCACACCGACGTGTAATTTACTATCCCATCAAAAGTTTTGACTGGTACCGTACATGTTTGAAGTACGGATGGGTCTGCTGAATGCTCATTGACCAGTGGGCTGAACTAGGGAAAGGAGCGACCACAGAATATAAACCAGTGGTTAACAATGGGTTATATTAACCATTGCTTTATATTTTATGGGAGCAACAACAGAGTTCACTGGGAAGTGGAGAACCACGAAAAAAAAAAAGACAGACGGCAGCTGCAGTGGACACTTTTAAATGTTTTCAACACTCGCTCCACCCCCTGAACCATAAAGTCTGCCTCAGGAAGAGCAGCAGGGATGCTGGATGAGAGGCTGCAGGTCCAGTCAGAACAAGCAGATGTGAACAAGATGATAAACTCTGACTGTGGCACGTTTATAATATTTAATGTATTTAAGAGGTGCTTGTTTTGTATCCAGCTATGAGGTCAGTTTTAAAATGTAGGCAATGAGTTGTTGAGTACTCTGTTTTTATATCATTTAGTTGTGTTACTGCGGTTAGCTAAATTGCCCATAGGTGTGGATGTTGTCTGTCTCTCTGTGTTGGCCCTGCGACAGGCTGGCGACCTGTACAGGTGTACCCTGCCTCTTGCCCTATGACAGCTGGGATAGGCTCCAGCCCCCCGTGACCCTGAACAGGATAAGCGGAAGAGGATGGATGGATGGATGAGTGGGTGGGTGGGGGAAGGGCGGATGGCTGTGTTAGCTATTCTGTTACTTGTTGTACCCTTTATTTGTTATTTTATTCTGTACTTTCACATTAAGATCTGTAATGAAATGATCTAAATCATTTATAAAACTAATAACCCCTCAAACATGAATCTTAAATACTTATTTTGTCAAATCTTACTTAAAATTCGATTAAAAATAAACAACTACTTCAAGAAATGAGGTCTTACTGCTGTTGTTGCAGGAGGGGACACAATGACCCCTTCTGGCTGTTCTAGTGTTAATCACAGGCCACAATACCACTCACTACTTATACTGTTAACAGCTGCATTACTGACAACTCACCATACCCTCCTCGCCATGGAAGCGAACGGCAATACCCTGTTTGAGTTTCTCGTTGGTGGACTTGGAAACCATCTCACAGCTACTCCTAAATATGGAGTCTGACAGTGACAGAAGAAAAGAGAATTCACATTTTATACAACAAAAGTTTTCATACAGGATTTAATGAAGGTTGAATGTTATTTATGAGTCTTTTTGTCGTTTCCCATTCACTGTGATTGAGTTAAAATCCTCCGTGTCAGTTTGGTGTTTACTCTACATTGTGACTGCTAGAGTCCTGTTTGCTGTGTGCGAAGTAAGTGCAGTATGTGGTGTGCACTTCGTCTGCAGTGGTAAATGACATTTTGAACACATCTCTCCATTCCATATTCCATATGTAATCTATGAACCCAGTCACGCCTCATGGCTGACCTATAAAGCACCTACGCTGCCATGAGTTCACTGGCAGTTTGATCAGAATAAAGATGGAGAGACAGTTTCTGGAAAGCTGGAGACTAGTCTCTCCAGTTAATCCTGGACAGACTGGCTCAACTCAGCCCGACTAACACGCCTCAAAGTACCCCAAAGTATGACTTTTGGCTTCTCATGAGTCAAACACAACTGTAGTTTTTGGCATCTGAAGCACAAGAGAGTCATTACTGAAAGTTTGTAGATTCAAATTTTCTTGGCTTTCAGATGTTTTAACTGACAAGTCAGAAAACATGCCCCATTCGTTCATTCATCCAACCAAAGTGTGGGTATAGTGGTTGTAAAGCGACACTTTGTTAGGCATCAGTGTTTCAGCACTATCTGCAAACAAACAAACAGACCAACAAATGCAGGCCTCTCGTTGGCTTACGAGTTGATTGTAGCAGTTCTAAAACAACACTACAGGTTCTCACTTTACCAATAACCATCACATAGCCACCTTCATAAACTCTTCTGTGTCCATAAGCTGGTCACATTACCTTTGAGTGTAAATGACATGTGTGACTTAAGTGTGCGCGGGTGACGTCAGTCTGTACCTCTGTGGATTAGCAGGACATCATTCTCGTTGACTGGACGATGAACCATGTCAGAATCTGGCTGGCCGGCCAGCAGGTGCTCGTAGAACCACTCTGAGCGATCCTTGAAGGGCTGAGGGGAGGACGAGACTATACATCACACTGCACAGCATTTTCTAAAACTAACTGCCGCGTAGCTGTGCTCTCAGACTGGATTATTTTCAGTCTCAGCTGATTGCTCACAAAGTGTTCAGCGCTGAAACACTGATCTGTAATTCAGAAATGAGGCTGAGGTCTATTGCCGGAGGAGGTAGAGTGAAGAAAAAGCGTGGAAGAGAGAGCAAGGCTTTTCCCTCAGAGTGTACCGACAGGAACGAGGAGATGAAATCGAATTCAGCAGTTTACAGGCTGTAATTAAAACAAGGGCCTGCTTCTAGGCGAGCCATAATCCACGGGTACCAGGGCTTGGATGCTGTATAAACCGAACTTAAGACAAGTGTTTTCGCCGTGCAGGGAACGCTGCTAAATGACTGTGGCGTGACACGGGACTTTCAAAGCCACCCAAAGTCTCAGAGGACACAAACATAAAAACAGGTAAGTGCAACAAAGAAGCCAAATGCACTTGAAGCCATGATTCAGTTTACATACAGTAGAGACAAATGTAGTAGGGTTTGGTCATGGTAGCATTTTGATGCCTTTGATTCACTCTGGGAGCTAATAAATGATGGCAGGCGGTGGAACAGTGGTGCAGCTGTTAGCGCTGTCGCCTCACAGGAAGAGGGTTCAGATCCATCAGCTGGCTGGGGCCTTTCTGGGTGGAGATTGTAGATTGTGTTCTCTGCAGGTACTCCAACTTACTCCCACAGTCCAAAGACATCCATGTTAGGTTAACTGGTAATTCTAAACCGGCTGCACGTGTGATTGTGAATGTCTGTCTGTGTTACCCCTGATATTACAAAAAGTCCAGGTTTAAAAAAAAAGACCATGAGAAGTTAAAAATGAATTTTGGATGATGTGTGGTATTAGCTATGTTTAAACAAAAGCAGCACTCACTGTGAAACAGACTGAACAGCCCATTGCTTACATTTTACATTTAAATTTGTTGCCAAGAAAATAAGAAACATATTTTAATAAATTAACTATTGTAAAGATTCAACAATTAATCACACCCAGCTCCTCTTCACTGGATCTGCTGGATCGCTCTGCCTCAGTCTGCAGCCCCGCTCAGCTCTTCTGCTCAGGCCTGAAGCTTGTCAGACTGGACTGCTCTGCTCTGAATTTCACTCTTTATTGCTCGGATTGGTAAACCACGCTCTGGTCTCTCAGTTCACCTACAGTTCCCCTGCTGCTCTGCACAGCCAGCCAACCCACCCACGTCTCCACATGTTCCACTGCTCTGAGCCAGCTCACCCACATACTCCACTGCTCTGGCTCAATATTCCAGCCCTGACCCCTTCTGCGCTGCAGTTATTGTTATATATTTATGTATCAATCACATTAGCTAGCTCTGGCTCATGTTACAGTAAGATACTTCAAAATGTCTGTAAACAATACATAATACTAGACATGCTGCGATTGTTGGTTTACATTCATCTGACATTCAGCAGTTCTAGGTAAAATCTTTTTCTTTGTATCACACACCCCAAAATTCACCGATAATTAATCCCATTTTAGGATAAGTCATGACATATGAGATGATGGGGGTTTAATTTAACAGAGTAAGAAGATATTTTAAATGCCAAGTGGTCAAAATGACCCCAAAATAATCAAAATTATCTGAGCTGCTTATAGAAACTGAGCTATACAATTACAGCTTATACAGACATAATGGGGTAATTATGGCTTTCTCTCTCATATGTTATATATATATTTTTTTTCATATATTTATTTCATCATGTCTTACCTGGCCCTTAATGATATGCATGAAACGTGACATCAACTCTGGACATTCAAGGAGAAAGTGGAAGTGGTTGAAGATGATCTTTGGATTTCTGGAAAAAGGAGGCCCACACAGAAACGAGATGAGACGAAGTGAGAGAACAAAGATATAACAGTGGAAATAAATGAAGAGAAAAGAAGTTTCTGGCTCTCTACACACTCTCTAATGTGTCTGTTAGAGAGTCACGTCGACTCACCTGGTTACAAAACACTTGAGCACGTCGTCATGCTTGCAGACAAACTCAATGAAACGAGGGGATGTCATTCTGAGTGAGGAAAGAGAGAAGGCTTGAGAAAGACCCAGTGAAACGTTCCTCACCGCCTCACTGCCACGCGACGCCATGACCTTCCTCCTCCAGAAGACCCTGGTAAGGGGAACTATGTGAGAGTGCTGTTTGTAGATCACAGCTCAGCATCCAACACCATAGTCCCGCCCAGGCTGGTCTCTAAGCTGCTGGACCTGGGCCTGGGCCCATCCCTGTGCAGGTGGGTTTACAGTTTCCTGACCAGGTGGTACGAGTGGGTCGCCTCACCTCAGCCGCACTCATCCTCAACACTAAAATTTTCAAATCACGCCGCTGTGTATCAGATTTGAAAAAATAAATTCACTCTAGGCTCCTCTAGGTTAGGGAGGGTTTCTCCCATCAAATTTCTGACCCGACACTATGCTGATGTTGAATTGCACCGCCATCTTAAACTCCTGATCAATGAGGTCATAGGATGTCCATGTCTCCATAGAATGTCTCAGGAAATCTGGACCAGTAAACCAATTAGTGTGTGAGAGACAAGCTGCAGGCACTGAGTGGCACTATCTGCAGGGTTCTCACCAGTGTGGACATGATGCCACTGTTCAGGGCGTGAGAACGTCCTTGTCTGTTCCACTCTGTTGCTAACGTACACATAAAACACATGCTTTCATTATAGATGTACCCCACCGCCACCTTGCTGTCAGTATAGAACTTCAGACTGTCAAGCTCAACGCGCAGCTCTTTCAGAGAGTGGCCCATTGCACAAACATCGGCCGTAGCCAGCACAACCATTTGGACTGTCCTGAAGAAGAAAGTCGTCGCTGGCGTTCTAAGCAATAAATGTCAAACAGGTCGATCAAAGGAAACAACAGCAGCTGATCACAGAAACGTTGTAAGTGATGTAAAGAAAGATCCTAAAACAGCTGTTGGTAACATCAGCAGCAACCTTCAGAGGGCAGGAGTGAAGGTATCACATTGTACTTTTTGCAGCGTTCATGAACAAAAGCACAAGAACAAAGTTCAACCTTTACCAAGGTGATGGAAAGGCAAAAGTCTGGAGAAAGAAAGGATCTCCTCATGGTCCCAAACACACCAGCTCATTTGTTGAACAGTGGAGGTAATGTCCAGGCTTCTAGCTAGTGGCTGATCGCCTGGCGCTGTGCCAGGCTGAAATTTCAGTTGTTAGCTATCAAAATGGATCGCTATCACCACACTTTGGACCCCAAATGTGCCATATGCCAAATGCCACGGCTCAACGTGTGCTTTGGGAGCAAAAGTAAAACCTCACGGACAGATGTCCTGATGGACAAACGAATGGACAGACATATGAATAACGCGATGCACATCTTTGAAGATGTAAAGAACACATATGCCAAATTTTATGGCTCTACTCCTTGTGGTTTTGGGAGTCTATAGACGGAAAAGGTAAAACCTCACAGACCGACAGGTTAGAGGAAGTTGCGCTTTACAGAGGCTACACGTGAAAATGCTGAGGAAAATGAGTGAGAGAAAACGTAAAGCACAAAAAGTTTGTGCAGTTTGTCCGACAATGTGTCTGCTAGCTAGAGGAACAGCTGCTGTGTTTCCAGGGAGAGCAAAGAATGAGCAAAAACTTCACTCGGATGGAGAAAGATGGAGAAAGAGGAAGGAGAGAGCAGCAGCAGGTCAGCTGATCACAGCCTGCACACCAACATCATTTACTGCACAATACAAAGCTGTGGTTCTCCTCCCCATGCAGAGCCACTACAGCTGATCTTAGGGTTCCTCCACCTTCTGAGTCCCACTGTAACCCCTGAGTATCCTCAGGTTGGTGTTTAGGTGGAGGCACAGCCACCCTCTACTATGGAGGACACAGAGACTGGAGCTGAGTTTAAATTCCCTTTCACAGTTTGTGCATTCATTAGGATTAAAGTTCAGATTGGAATAACGTTTCTATTCTCATGGATTATTTTAGATTATTACAATAATATATAATGAGCTTCAGTCAGCTTTACACAACAATAGCAGGTAGAAACGTCCTCCAAAGAGCTACTGTTACTTTATTACTCTGAGTAAATTTCAGAGCCTGTACTTTTTTACTTTTACTTGAGTAAAGAAGTTGAACCAGTACTTCAACTTTTACCAAAGTAACACAAGTACTTGTACTTCTATTTAAGTACAGAATGTCAGTACTTTTGCCACCTCTGGTGGTAGTAGTAGTGCAATTGTAGCATGAATAGTAGAATTATAAGCGCAAGCACTACGAGAGAAGCAGTAGTGGAAATAACTGTACCAAGCAGCAGCAGTTGGATTTAGCAGTCGTATTGTACCAATAATAACTAATGATGAACGATAAAAACTGAACTGTTTGCACTGTATTTCTGAAGGTCTATTAGGATATAGCTGTTATTTAACACTCTGTGTCAAATGGTAGTTCTTTGTACCGTTAGTTCTGACAGAAAGCTGAGCACATACCCTTGGGGCATCTGACAGGAGCAGCACATATAGAAAGCCTGGATTACAGCACTGAGCCGATTGGCTGTCATGGAGATGACGTCCTCCCCATCAGCATACATCTCCGCGTCCATGACAACATGACGGTCCAGCAAGGAGGGAAGCTTTGGTGTGGCACCAGGATGCTCAGACTCGCATTGTTTCAGAAACAGAGAGGCTATCTCGCTGCTGGAGGAGGAAGATGGGTTCTTTCTATTCCTTTCCAGCTCTGTAGAGATGAGCACCAGCCACTCATCCAGGGAGTGCCATAGTAGCTCCAGAGGCTGCAGACAGAAAGATGAGGACATGAGACGCTCATACCATCAACAAAAAGTACAAAAAAAGAAAAGAAGGGAAGGTGCCTGCAGATTTAACAAAGCTTCAGTCAAGACTTTCATCTAACTCAGAAAATGTTGAAAGAAACAAAAAGTGTCCAAAATACAGTGGTGTGAAAAAGTGTTTGCCCCCTTCCTCATTTCCTGTTTTTTTGCATGTTTGTCACACTTAAGTGTTTCGGAACATCAAACCAATTTAAACAATAGTCAAGGACAACACAAGTAAACACAAAATGCAATTTGTAAATGAAGGTGTTTATTATTAAAGGTGAAAAAAAATCCAAACCATCATGGCCCTGTGTGAAAAAGTGATTGCCCCCCTTGTTAAAACATACTATAACTGTGGTTTTT
>JAMQGT020009468.1:0-191336 GCA_024447675.2 Pterophyllum scalare | reverse complement strand
GCACGCCCCACTTTTTAGTTTTTTATTTGTTAAAAAAGTTTGACACATCCAATAAATTTCATTCCACTTCACGATTGTGTCCCACTTGTTGTTGATTCTTCACAAAAAATTATAATTTTATATCTTTATGTTTGAAGCCTGAAATGTGGCAAAAGGTTGAAAAGTTCAAGGGGGCCGAATACTTTCGCAAGGCACTGTATGTAAATCACTCAAATAAATAAATAAATAAAATACAAGAAAAACACTAACAAGAGGAGCTCACAGAGAATCTATAGAGCTCATCTTGGAGGAGTAAATATGTTTGCAGTGCATTCAGATCATAATTCTGATTGCAAAACCTGCCAGACAAGACAGGCTTTAAAAAAGGTGGTGGAAGTTGGAGAAGTAGGAATGTTGCACAGAGTTCATGGAGGGGTTGAGACAGGGTGGTAGGGAAGAGTTACAGCTAAAATGGTGAGAGAAACTGGCAAGAAGGTATTTGGTAGATATCTTCTGAATAGAGGCGGCTTGGTTGTGGAATGAGGAAAAACAGGAAAGTAATCAAAGGAAGAGTTTAGCAAATGGCAGAGAAGTATGTGAGGGTGGTGCTGAACAGTGGTGAGATGTGTGGTAAGAGTGAGAGATGGGTTCACGGGTGGAATTATATCAGGGATCAGCTCTGAGCTCCTTCTTGTTTGCAATGATGGTTGGCAGATGAGCTCATGTAGGAGTTTCCATGGATTATGATGTTCGCAGATGACACTGATCTATAGTGGAAGTTTGGAGTGGGTGGAAGAGAGCCTGGAGAGGTGGAGGTATGCTCCTGAGAGAAGAGGAATGAAGGACAGTTGAAGCAAGACAGAATACATGTGTCTGAATGAGAGGGAGACAGGTGGGAAGGAAGGAAAGGAAGGGAGCTAGTAAAGGTTTAAACACCTGGGGTCAACCATCCGAAGGAACAGACAGTGCACAGGAGAGGTGAAGAAGAGAGTGCAGGCAGGGTGGAGATGTGCATGTCATTAACTTGTGTCTCTCCTGTGGTTTGTGTTTTGTCCTGCATATGCTCATGGAGTTTATGAATAAGTTGAATAAGAAAGATCTGTAATCACTCATTTTCCTGCATTCCTGGGTGTTCAGGCTGCTGCTCTCTTCTTTCCATCACTTCCACTTTTCCATGCTGTCAAACTAAATTCTGTCCTTTCTGCAGCCCTGGCCAGTTAAAGACGCTCGTCCAACTCTTCACCTGCTTCATCTGAGCCACCACCAGCATCAGACTCCAGGGGGTCCCTTCACCCCCCATCTAACATGGCTGTTCCCATGTGACGGGTAAAAACCCAGAAATTGCGGGCGCTTGGGTGGCTCAGGGGTGGAGCAGGCGACCACATGCATATGCCGCTTTGTGGTGCGGGCGGTGCTAGCTCGAGTCCCAGCTTGTTACCAACTTGCCTGCGTATCTTCCCCCATTTCCTGTCTCTCTATACTGCCAATAAAGTTGCTGTGGCCAAAAAAACCCCAGAAATACATGTAAGAAATTTCCAACACATTTCAGCAGTTTCTCACAATTATTCATTGATTTATTCTCCCCAATGTAAGACAAAAATAAACTTTTTTTTGCTTTAAATTTACAGACCACAAACCATTCACTTATTTCAAGTACAGTAAACGAGTCCTTTCTTCATTATAAGGCACACTCAGTAGTTCACATAAAAGAGATTCTTGATAAAAACCCACAAACTAAAAATCTTCAAATATGATCATAATGTGCTGATCAAAGTACATTGACAGAAAAATCTCCACTGACAAACACAAAACATTTTCCATTAATAGTGTGTAAGATTAGGAGCAGTTAGTAGAAATATATACATACACAAACAGCCAGTTTTGCCTTGCTCTGAAACCCTTTACCTGACAGAACAGGTGTGTTAGCCCACTGCAAACCAAAGCCCAACCTTCCCTTTACTTAAAAACAAAAAATCTCTGAAGAATTTTAAATGAGCATTTGCCGAGGCCTGGTTTATGAAGCGCTTCGATAAGGATTTAAAAATTGATCATAGCACAAACGCAGTCCTAGAGGATTCTGTGCTGGGACCAGTACTCATGTTCTACATGCTTCCCTCACAAATTAATATTATAAATTAAAGCATTATTAATTAAATTATTCAATTTCCACTGCTACAGTGGTGACACCCAGTAATGTTTCCATCATGGATATAAACGTCATGGTAATTCTTTGAACAAAATTTGAATTTAGTTTGGCTTTTCTCTGATCCACAGTGTTCAAAGTATGCATACAGGCTCAGATATATATACATACACTTACTTGGGTCTTTTAATAGGTGATGCTGAAGGTTCTACAATGTCTGTTAACCCAACGAGACCACGCCCATGAACTTCTTGTTAGTGATCATGATTTACGCCAACTGGTGGTTTCTCTTTGGATTCACCACGACTCAGAACAAAGGTAGAAGCTCCTAAGAAGGAGCTCACACACTTCAAACAACGGTAACCTTCTGACCACAACTGCTTCCATAAAGGCCTGGATGACCTGGAATTTTCTACTTTTAAATTCAGACAAAACTGAGGTTACTGGATTTGGTTGAGACAAGATGGCTGCTCCTCCCTGAGCCTGGTTCTGTTGGAGGCCTCTTCCTGATAAAAGGGAGTTCTTCCTTACCACCATCGCCAAATGCTTGCTCATAGGTTACTGTCTGATTGTTGGGATTTCTTCTGTATTGCTGTAGCTTATAATATATACAGTGCATCACATGACACACCTATGACTTAAATTATTATGAGCGATAAAGAAACACCTGCCAAATTTACAGAGAAGGCACTGCAGTCGTAATAAATCATAGTTCCCCTTTAAAAACAAGGGCAAGTGAACGATTTCTGCTTCAACACACTTGGAAGATTTACCGATAAGCAAAGCAATAGCACAAGGAAAATATTATATGGTTGATGTGTTAGAAAAGTTCAAACGTGTTATAGGCTGTAAAGAAGAAACGCTTCTGAGTAAAAAAAGGCAGATATATGCATAGAACAATCATGAAAAGGCTCATTAACTTTATGACCAGGTATTTCAAAAGACATATATATATATATATATATATGTATGTACCAAACATATATTATATATTTATTCATTTAATTTTTGTATATGTACACACACAGACAGTTTTATCTTTCTTGATTGTGCTCATTTATGCTTCTGCCTTAAAGGCCCAAAACCTCGCCATGAGAAATAATTCTGATTGGTCGCTGACAAACAAACGTACCAGAACAATTTGAAAGATGCAAGAATCACCTGAATCAGAGCGACTCTGAGCCAACTCTAATTCAATTCAATTCACTTTTATTTATATAGCGCCAAATCACAACAAACAGTCGCCTCAAGTCTAGCTCAAATAGGTTACAACATGTCGTTATGAAAACTGAAATCAGTCATCAGGAAAGTGATTTAAACAGCTGTAAAGTTTTTAAAAGTTCTGCAGACCCTAAAGGGCTCCACTTTGTTACAGAAATCTGCTGTAACAGGTCCTGGCAGTTTCTCAGGGACTCTAAAGCTGAATTCTGATTTTAGGAGCGACCCATTTGCTCTGCTAAAGAAGAGCTAATCCTCAGCCTACGCCACAAGGCTGCAACTAGCACTTACTGGCATAAAAACTGATGGACAAAATTGTTTTAATATGTATTTCCACTTCTATGCCAGGGGAAAAAGAAAGTTTGATTAACAAAAACTTCTAGCCCATCATCACACTATTGCTGAATGGAGCAAATTCACACACATTCATGAAACTGGATCCAAAAATAAGAACCACAAAGCTACAACCATCAGCTCTGATTACATTTCTCCTGCTGTCAGCACTGCCTCCTAATTTTAACACATCTGCACAAAGCCTTAATCAACAACAACTTCCACAGGTTTCTGTAGCCAAGCATACAGAAAAACTGTCCCCAGTTACAGCGTTACAGGCGAGAATCATTTTAATCATATTCATCTGTTTCAGTTTTAGTCACTTTAACTTTGGTTTAGGGAAAGGTCATAGTTCAGATCATAGTTTGGATCTCAGGTTGGGTTTAATTTGGATTTTCCAGATTGTTTGGATGAAGAGTCAAAACAGAAACTTAATTCCACTTGAAACGCACTCGTTTTACAGCATCACTGTGATGGGGGGGCATCACTGCCTGTGATTGTGTATGTGGAGGGGGTCACCCTGCCTGCGATGGGGGGGGGGTCTCTGCCTGTGATTGGGGGGGGGGATCACTCCATCTGTGATTTTTTTTTTTGGGGGGGGGGTATTACTCTGCAGCAGATGAGATTCTTTAAAAAAAAAAAAGACCTAGAGGTCACAGCTGTGACCTCAAGGTCTTTTCCGATTGGGCAGCAGCACAGCCGTGTTAATACCTGCCCCAAGCTCGAGCAGAACAACGAGCACACGAGCATCGCACTGCTGCAGCAGTCAAGCAGTGTCCGAGGAGTCATGGCAGCTATCCTCACGTTTGCCGGCCACCTGGTGAAGTCAGAGGGGAAGGTTAGAACAGCTGGGGAAACGGACTCCCCCAACCCAACAAATGCACCCTGCCCCCCAGGAGAAAAACACACGTGCCGAGCATGACAGGAGCACGACAAGACACAGCAGCATATCACAGGTTAGCAAGGAAAAAAAAGTCAAAGCCAAACCCTCCGATTTCTGATAATTTAATTAAGTGATTTGATATAAAACATCATCAAAAAGCAGGAAAAGAGGAACAGCAGAAAAAGACTGTTGGCAAAGAAAGCACAAAGTCCATGCTGATCAGAGAAACATTTAGCCTGCAGCTTTTGCAAGTGTCCAGCAGCTCAACGTCTCTGCGCCAGTAAACTGAAGCTGCTTTTTGCTCTCTCGTTTGGGTGGGTTTTTTTTTTCTGGCTCTGGAAAGGTGAAAAACGAGGAGCGGTCGTGATCAGACGGCAAAGCTTCACTGCACAGGAAAACTGAAGCAGCGCTAAGACGTTTCACTTTCCTCCGCTTCAGTTTGGCTAGTTTGTTTGATTTTCTTATGACACTGCTGCATTTGCAAACTTCACAGGTTAACATAAATTTCCTTTGATTTCAGGAACCATAAGCTCAGGTTTTATGTGACTTCACTGCACGCCACTATGAATATTTATTTAGCACGTGTCGTAACTTTTATTTTCAGGTTGCTGTTTTTGGGTCAGTGGTTTCTCACATTTAGTCTACAGTGAGCTCAGCAGAAGCTAGTTTCAGTTAGCTCATACAGGTCCTCTGTGGAGGTTCAGTGTAAACAAAGCTGTGCTCCATAAAGGAGCTCTGCAGGACACCCCGACTCTTTCAGCTTGTGGGCCTTATGATGCTATAAAAGCCCCCCTCCCGTTAAAGCACGCCATTAAAAACACCAGACTGGTTTCAAATGTTTGCTACATGCATTCACTGTGGAAGGCCACCATTGCTTTGCATGAGCAATGCACTCTGGGTCACTGATGTAAACTGATGGCACTTCAAAGCAGTCCTGCCATTCCCAACAGCTTGCACAAAGTCTAAAAACGGCGCAGTGTGCTGCTTTTGGCTTATTTTCCAGTCAGAAGGAGAAGAGGGAAGTGATCTTGGTCTGCACGGCTTTCCTGGGAATAAGAAGAGAACATCCCACACCTGCCGTTGTGTTCTTGGCACTAATCAACTAGAAGCCCACAAATGGCAGTTATAAGTGACGACTACAACCAAATGCTGTGCTGACAATTTCCTGCCACAGCCAGGCTTTAATAGTGTGTAATAGTAAACCTGAGAGCCAACCAGAGGTCACGACCCTGATCACAGAGGAAGTAACGATCGATACGTTTATTCTGCTGGATGACAAAGTACAGGACGAGTGTATAAACAACAGACGGATCCATAACTGACCTCTAACAGTGCATTTCCTTCTATAACAGGACAGGAACGGTGCTCGGCACACGCTTTCCTCCTCCTCCGTCTGATGTCGCTACCCAGACTGCACTGCAGCTTCAATGGTGGCCTACCAGTGAAATTTCATAACAACACAAGCATCTGTTTGTGCCACAGTAATACAGTGAGGCTTTACACCAGATTTAAAGGTTAACGTTAGCCGGGCTGTGCACGTATTCAGTCAGTGAGCGTTTTAAATGTGGGAACGCTGCTCTGTTGCTGTTGCTGACATTTATTAAGATGATATGTCCACGGTGCGGTTTACTACAGCTGACTTTACACCGTCAGAAAACCAACACTGAGAAATCTCCCGTCGCTGAAGAGCAGAGGTGATAAAAATGGCACATTTAGCCTATTAAAGGTTAAAAAATAAAAGACTTTAAACGTGGAGCTGGGGGCAGTATTTGGAAAATGAATTTCTGACATGTGAGGGGTTTATTAGAGATTTATTAGAGAAAACTGAGATCAAAGGCCTTAAATTTCAACCCCAAAAAAGAAAAATTTGAAAAAAATAATAGTGTCTGCAGGTGATGACCTCATCAAATTATATTCATTTATCAGCAGAGAAATGCCTTTCACTTTGGGCCTGAATCGCCACAGATGCCATAAAAAAAATTTTCCTCACAAATGTAGATTTTGATTACATCTTCAGATAAATCTGTAACTTTATTACGTCACTCTTGCACCGCTTCTGTTATTTCACGTATTCCTTCCTCACTGTCGTTTAACAGCTGAAACAGTGCAACCACAGCCCCTTCACTTCAAGATAACACTTGTGCTCCTTTTGTACCCTCGTGACCAACAGTGTCTCACATTCCACAATGAAGTGCAAACACATGATGTGCTGGAAGGACACCGCAGACTAAAGGGTTAACTGTGACCGTGTGATCCTGAACGAGGGACGCTGCTCTACTGGTGCTTTGACAGGTCTGCCTTCCCTTTGCCTTCAGTCTCTTAGAGGAAACACGTGCAGTGAAAATCTGTCAGATTGTTCAGAACAAACAACACAAACTGTAGATGATATTTTGAGAGAGCTGGAAAGGGGAGGTGTGTAAAGGCTATTATGCCAACCCACTCCGAACGTGTCCCACGGTAAGATCGGAAAACAAAGTCCACTCACAGAAGAAGGTAAAGTCAAACCCGAGTACCCATCCCACAGAGAGCATCCAGAGGAAATCTTTGCCGCTGGCGCACACACACACACACACACACACAAAGGACCAGAGGAGATCAGGCTGCGGTTCTGTTTTATTGCCGCTGTTTATACCTTGCTCCTGAAGAGGGGCTTGGCTCCGGGGCCACAGTACTCGTTGTATATGAGCTTGAATAGGAAAAGGTGGAAGAGCGTTATGAGCGAGGCCACGCTGAACCAGAAGAGGAAGGGCAGGCCCGGGTACCTGTTGGCCATGTGCTCCTCGTGAGCCAGGATGGCCTTTAGGTGCAGAGTGTGGCGGAGGTCCTGCAGGTGGCGCAGGTCTGTGGAGATGTAGAGCAGAGGCGTGATGGGCTGCGTTACCATGACAGGGAAGGTGTGGCCTTTGACCTCTGACGTGAGCTCCACGGGCTCGTTGAGACAGCCGGCCTCGCAGGCGTACAGCTTCACCGGCTTCTCCTGGGGCTTCACCGACACATGAAGAAAAGGCTTTCCCTCCGCATCCAACAGCACCGCCAGGTTGATGAGGTCCTGGTTGTAGTGAATGCCTCTCAAGGCGTAGCTGTTGTGCAGCACATCCGGGTCAGCCTGGAACTGGAGATGGTTCTCTGTGAACTGAAGGCCACCGAAGCTGAGCACCATGCCCTGCATGACTCCATGCGCCCCGGCAGCTACCAACACCTTGCAGCCTCTTTTGTGCAGAGTTAGAGTCCACAATGTGACCAGCTGCAAGATCTGAGCAGTGCTGCTCACCCTCTCGGGCCACAGGTTTTCTGCGTGCATGGTGGCGTGGCCGCTGAAGCAGTGATCCGCGTAGTTGAGACTGGATTCGAGACGGGCGTGCTCCTCGCTGTTTAGCCTTTGGTCCAGCAGGGGAGCTGTGGAAGAGGACAGGACGTAGTAGAGGGTGGTGTTCACGGTGCGGCTTGATGGGGTGTGGGAGTCGATGATCTTCCTCATTTCAACACCTGAATGGAAGAGAAGCAGAGGTACAGCTTCACCCAAATATGACCCAGGCTAAATTATTATCAAAAATTATTATCCAAACGGCTCCATGGTGTAGAGGTTTACACGTTCACCTAACGAACGACACCTCCCTGGTTCGATCCCAGGAGGACACACAACTCCCTTTGAGGTTGCACCGGGACAGTCAATGTAAAAAAACTGCCAAATGAAAGACGTGGCGTTGCCTGCTTAAAGCAGCTGGCTTTGTTAAAAACCAAAGTTAGATCATTTTAATGACATTTCAGCTACTAAACCTGCTACATCTTCAGATCCTTTTCATCTCCCCTCCATGAGTGTGCTCACTGAAATAAGTTCAGTTCTACAAATTTTGTGTTTAACTTTCAGGACTTAGGAGACCCTGTGGCTTTGAGAAAAACCCACAGGAAGCTGTCACTGCTTAAAGATCCAGCCTTCCAGTCCAGTGGCGACTGCTGGCAGAATCCTGTGCAAGTCTTTTCTGTGAAAAAGTAGGATTTTTTTCCCTGGTTTGCCTTTCAGGTCCTGTTCATTTGCTGCAGACACGCCGGCCAATCTGCCTTATCGTGGGGACTTTTTACAGATTCAACTAAAGAAATGGGAACACATCGTGTTTCTGTGACTCCTAAACTGCTTCTTTGCTAAGTTGTCTGCTATGTGCAGACATAAGACTGGTTTCTCCCTTGAGTTGAGTGTTAAGGGGCTTAATAAACAAAAAGAAAAAGGAGGAAATGTTCAGGTACGAGGACTGGACTGAAAATGAGTGGAAAAAATAGGCGATGTCCAAAGAAATGTTTGAAACCTTTAGAAAACCTGGAGGAGTTGTTCAGGCCCACTTTAAGAGCAGCTCCAGATAATAGATACAAATATGGTACCCTGCACATTTCTTTATCGGTGAGGTATCACAAAAAGTTGTGCGCCCTTCATGCAGATCTGCAGCAGGATTCACTCCATTCACTGATTTTGGTCAATCTTTTTTATCTGTTGCATGCAACTGCACTGTAAGGACACCGACTCATAAACAGAAGCTGTCAGTCTGCCTGCTTTTAACACGTGCTAAGCTGTTGCTTCACTTCCTGTTCCAGGATTACCTTTTTCTGATGCGGAACTTATTTATTCAATTTTATTTATTTCACACCAAATCACAACAAACGGTCGCCTCAAGGTGCTTAATCTTGCAGGTAAACACCCTACAATAATACAGAGAAGACCCAACAGTCAGAACGACCCCTATGAGCAAGCACTTATCTGATCGTGATCTTACAAAGCTCTTACTCAGCTAGTTTCTAGGAAGTCGGCTATTTAAGACAATGTTCATCAGTAACATCAGCGCTGTAGCATTTCTTCAAGGCCTCTGATGAGTGCAGCAATTACTGAGCTGCATGTACAACATGTCCATTTAGAAAGAGATTTAAAGCTTGGACAGGTTTAAATTATTAGAGTTTATTCTTTTTACATGATAAATGGTTGCAGCTGTAACAACTGAAACTTCCCTCTGGGATCAATAAAGTATTTCTGATTATCCAAGACAGCATGCTTCTTAGGGTTTGGACAGACTGTGCACTGACAGTTAACCCGCTGAAGCCATGCATTTGGATTTTGCTATAGACAACAGAGCTTCTCACATGCTGGGCAGTGGCTTCATTTTACAGATTTTTTCCTACGCCTTAATTTGTGCTTTTCACAACTAGCTGCTCTCGACTCTATAAATCTCATAGTCCTGGATCAGAAGCACACAATCTGCACCACGGATCATGGACTGTAGACAGAGCGATGTTTGTCGTAGCCGTTTGTGGCCTGTTCAGATTCAGAGGAAATGCACAAAGTTCAAACTTTTGTCTTCATTTCTGCATTTCTGAGCAAGGTTGTGAAAACTGTGGGTCTACGGTACGCCTTTCTGATGGCTTTTAGGAAAACCGACATTTTGTGTAAGTGAGGCTGTTTGCTCCACATTCAGCTGAAGGTGCTGTTGGGCCACACTTCTGAGCTGTTACTGCTACATACAAGCTTCTATCAGCAGTGAAACACTCAGTGGAGGAGGGCTCATTTTAACCATTTCTTGTGGAATAGGACATATTGATGCATCTTTACATGGTTGATTTTTGGTGGGTGTGGCCTGAGGTTCAGTGACCACACCCTCTGACCCTACCTTTAAGGACCATTTTTTAATCTGCTGAGAGTACCCATAATTCTTTTATGGTTTCGTAATACCTATCCTTCCTGCTGTGGAGAGGGTCAGCAGTGCCAAGCTCCTCAGAGTCCACCTGGCAGAAGACTTGACCTTCACCATTACTGCAGCAATCCTCAGAAAGGGTCAACAGCAGCTCCACCCACTTAGGAGACTCAGGAAAGCAGGTCTTCCCACCGTCCACTTGACCACAGGGGCGCCACTGAGAGTATTATGACCTACAGCCTGACTTCTGGTTCAGCAGCTGGAAGAACTATGAGAAACAGTTTCCCACTCGCTGCTGGACAGCTACAGCGAGCGCTGCATCCGTAGGGTGTCAGATATCCTAAGAGACCCTTACCACCCGTGTCACAGCCTGTTCTCCCTGCTAACATCTGGGAGAAGCTCCAGGAGCATGAGCTGCAGGTCCAGCAGACTGTTCACCAGCTTCTTCCCACAGACTGAGAGCACTACACGAACCGTGACCAGGGACCTTCTTTGAACATCTGCACAATTCTTGTTTTGCAGAGCAGCATATGCTCTTCAACACATCTCAGCATATTTATAATGTACTCAGATGGTTTTTAACTTTATTTGCACTGCTTCACTACAGGCCAAACATCATGTTGTTTCTGTTGCAATAATCCCCCCCCCCCAAAACAATCAGATTTCAGCTTTTTAATTTGCAAATCATTCCATTCTGGTTTTATTTACATTTACAAAGGCTTTTGTTGCTATTATCTTTGCATCATGTTGCTCTATGGTGACTCTATGGTATCTCTGATATTATTTGGTATCGTGCAGAGCTGTAGTGAATAGAGAAAATTTATTGAAAGAGCAAAACTGTCTCATGTAAAACAGCCAGTTCCTGCTACTCCTCACCTGAAATGAAGAGATCTATCCAGGCTTGTTGGTGGCCTTCAACCAGGGCATCCTCACTGGTCCTCAGCAACTCTCCCAGCTCCTTTTTGGCTCCGTCTCTGAGGATCCTGAAGGTCTCGTCCAGCTTTGAGGACTCTATGGCCTCCGAGGTCCACACCACTGACAGAATGCTGTCTTTGTGTTCTGACTTGGCCAAGACATGGATCCTGTTTAGCTTCTTGGTAACCACCACCACCAGAACCATCCTGTTTTTCTCCACAGGCACCCTGCCAGAGGAAAGGACTACCTCTCTGTCCTCCAGTTTCTCCACACTAGCGGAGAACTTGCTACCAAAAGAGGGACTTCCAGACGATATGTCAAAGTTCAGGGCCCTGTCAGATGGATTGTTGATGTGGATTCGCTGCAGCAGGACATTCGGTCTGCTTCTGTGAGCGATAAACTCCTCTCTGATGGTGACGCACTCCCGGGCTGACTGCAGGGCGGCTGGTGAGGCGCAGCGGACTGACAGCACGGCTCCCTTCCGGAACCGCAGCATGGTAGCCTGAACCTCGGCCCGCGTCCCTTCCAGACGGACGGTAACCCTCGGAGAGTATTCAGTCTGGTGTACCGGAGCCGAGCCGGGCTGTGAGGATGAAGCTACCCAAAGTTTGTTGGAATCTATATCAACCAGAATATGGCCGTTACCAGTTACAAAAGGCGTGTCTAGTTGTTCCTGAGGTGTGCTGTATATGCCCTCTCCTCGGTCTACCAGAGACTTCCACCTGTAGATCTCAGTCAGGAGACACTGTCCGGCCGCCCCGCCGGGCATGGCCGAGGTGCTGAACAGCCTCCATTTGCGCTCTGCTCCCAGGTACCAATAGAAGATAAGGAACAGCAGAAGTCCTATGAGGAGTCTCCTCGCCCAGCTGCTCGATAACAAGCCTGGTAGCCCCTTCAATCTTTGCTGTAGCCACATTGTACGATCAAAGCCCGGCTGTGAGTCTGCGTAAAGACAGCACCCAGAGTGCTCGGGGGGGGGGGGGGGCGGAAACGTTCGGGTGTCTCACATGGAAATGGCTCGTACTTCCCCAGGAATGAAAGCTGACGGACAGGATCGGGCTAAGTGAGTTTAGTTAGTTAGCTAGCGCTGTGGACAAAACCTGCACAAACGGTGCGGACGCTTCTCGCATTGTGCTTAATCTCATATCCGCAGCCGGACGTATACGTGAGCCATCAACATCTCTTTTCTCGGCTTATTTTGTGTCGGTTTGCCTTCAAGCGAAAAAAGGAAAACTCTTCGGAAACAGCTTTGCAGTCAGAGGCTGGCACTACTGGTTTGTCACAAATGTCGTCAAGCAAATTGGCAAAAACAACGACCGGAAATGTCGCAAAAAACAGTAACTTCACGATGAACACGCCTTCGGGTGTCACACGTGACACGGGATAAGGAAAAACTTCCGCAGTTGATGTAAACTAGAGCCGCGTGCACTGAGTTGTGCACATTATGCTCGCTGTTGCTGTAAAACGGAGGTGCAACGTCATGATGGACGCTTTGACTGGCAGCCGCTGTCACGGAGAAAGTTGCGTACCTCCGTTCGGGAATCGCAGATGGAGTCAGGGCGCTCAGAGGAAGTCCAGCGGTTACGGCCGTCTGTTTGAGACTGACAGCGTAAGGTGGTCTGAAGTAAGCTGAACTTACCGGAAAGGACCCGGGGCACCTATATGTGTGATTTCTAAGCTCGTCAGTAAATGAACGGCCTTTGCTGGCTGTCGGGAGAGCCGGTGTACCTCTGAGCCTGAATGTTCATTAAGTCAGTGCTGTAGTTCAGACATGAGCTGCATACCTGCAGCAGGTAGCTGATGAAGCGGTTTGCATTAGGTGTCCGCATGCGTATAACGATCAGTTTCGCTACCATCGATTTCTAGCGGTTTCGTCAGTGCTCATCAACACTGCGTCACACGGTGAAAGTCAAAAGTAAGGTTTTCTTCACTGAATCACAGACATCGGTGGCTGCCACAAGATGGCGCTGCGAGCGTTCAGGGAGCTGTGACTGAGACTGCTGAGAGTTTGCATCACTTCATCGCAGAATGTATTTTCTAAGTGTTATGCTCCCAAAAATGATTGCATCAGTTTCCGAGTGTATGAATTCATAATAACATTTGCCTCTGTAATTGAAAAAATATGAGAGAAGAAATTGGTCTTTCATTCATCACTGGGACAGAAATTTCCTTCTTTTTTTTCAGATGGTCTCAGCTGCTGATCTTGGCAGATCCCGTTTTCCCAGGAGGTCTGAAGACTGAGCTCCTCAGACAAGTTGAAGCCATGTGTGTGACATTATTCGGAGACTGAACACTTCCTAAAGAAAACAGAGGAAGGATTGAGGCGTGTCCTGGAAGAGTGTCAAGAAGGTCTCATCTCCCTCTTTGACCTTAGTGACAGTTTATGGGTGAATTTCTTGTTGGTCTATGAAATGGGAGATGAATAAAGGACCGAGCAAAAGGAGAGAGACAGCAGAAAGGATTTGATGATCTTTTTGAGATCGATTCATGAACTGCCGGGAACTCGACCTCCCAGGACTGTGTCTGTGGTTATCATTGAATGGATGTGTTACAGAACTTGGAACGTGAGAAACTTTGCAAGGAATCACAGGCACTGAATGATCAACACAAAACTTTAAAATAAAAACTTGATGTGAGGAAGAGGCAGGTTGATGATCTAGAGGGAAAATGATCCAGCCAGAGGAAGTGGCGTTTAGAGAGGAAAGGTATAAATGAGGATAGATCCCGCTTACATAAATGGGTGGAAAGAAAAATGCATAAGTGCATCAAAGAAGTGTAGACGAGCTGAAAGGCGAGTGTCTGCAATGGAAAATAATTTTAATAAGTGTAAGAGCAAACTGAGTCCAGCTGCAGGAAGAAACTGCTGTTCATGATTCACGTTCATGATTGGAGGACTTGAATGCTAACCAGATGTCAGATTATGTTCCAACACAAAGAGATGGGAAAACATGCATACTGGGAGAGAGGGGCCAGGGTCTAGGGAAGAACCACCAGGGGCACGCCTTCACTGGTAAAGATATGGTGGAGAGTGCCTTCTAAAAAAGATGCACTTGCAGTTTGGAGCCAAAATAAAAATTCTTTCTAGGCAGTGAAAGAACTGACATCAAGAGCACCACCACCTCCAAGGTAGAATATTATACTGGATAATCTGTTGTATATAAAGCCTTGTGTCCTGGACCGTGCACGCGTATCTCTGCTGCTTTCTAACAGTAGGCCGGGTTGGGCTCGGGTGTTCCTCCCCTTGCAGGTGGAGCTACACTCCCCCGCTCCCGTGGAAGCCTTTGCTCCCCACCAGAGTCAGCGTCCGTCCAGCGGTAACCAGGCTCGTTCACTAACGTTGCCTTGCAGTTTTTTCCTCCTTGAGTTAGCTGTTAACAGTCACCCACCTGCTAGGGTCCCAACTAATAACCTCTTGCATTGCTTCTCCTCAGTGTTCAGTTCCCCCACCTGCGCGTTTGGACTTGCCCGCCTGCTCTCCCAGAAGCCTTGTACTTGGGAATTTCTCCGACACCTTACCTCCTCCCAGGAGCAGACTCACTTGGCACGTAAGCCAACAACTGTCAGTAGTCCCCCCTCCTGGTAAGTCGCAGTGTGGAATCACTTACCGGGTCAATAATCTCCCTCTCCCTTTTTCCCAGGAACGTCCCCTGTGGGCCAGTTCCAGAACCTCCTGCATCTACTGATCAAGTTGATCCCAGTGCCTCAGGTGTATGATTTTCTAGGTTTTCTTTGATAAGGAGATGTTTGGTGTAGGTTATTAGTGAGACCGCTGAGCTCAGCATTGTGTTGCTTTTTGTTTTCATATCTGCGTCCGCTCGCAGCCTCGATGTTTTGGGTTCACCTTCTGACGATACCTTAGCTCTGCTGTGGACGTTAGACCGAGTTTAGCTTTGCCAGCTTCACACAGGCTCCGGCTTTGTTTGGAAATATAGACTCTTTGGATTTGAACACCTGACTCCTCCGTGTCCCGGTGTTCGGCCTTGTGATCTCTGTGATCACATCTTCCCTCAGCACCACCCCTCACATCATCCTACATCCTTTATGCTGAGTGCACTTATTTAATCCTGGAGTTAGTTTGTACTAACTCCAGGATTAACTGATGAAAAAGGTTTAAAGGCTGACAGACCATATCGTACTGTTTCACTGAGCATGTTAAAGACAAGGGGATTATATATCCATGTCATTGGCATCATTAAATATTCCCCATCCACCTACATGCTGCTGTTTACAGTCAGGAGCATGTAGGTGTTTCAGGAGGGTGATGATCTCAGAGCTGCACAGCCTCTGTTTTTAACAGTGACTGTAGTCAGCTGCACGAGGAGGACCCGAGCGTCTCTTTGACAGCATTAAACAAAACCTGATGTAAAAGCTCTTCACTTGTTTTTAGAGGTATTCATGCCAGAGAGGATAACATATATAACAAATATATATGGTCTGAAGAGTTCCCTCTGAAGGAGCTGCTGATGAAGATTGAGAGTCCTGCCTGATCCCTGCAACGAGCCGATGTTTGTGGCACGTCTGCCTCACTGGGTGAAGGCAGCGTCTGGTACAGGACTCCTGTAATGACGTAAAGGAGGACATTTATCCAGACCAGCTCGGTCTGGATGGTGTCCCACTCTCATCTTTCCCCAGGGTGGATGTAGCTGTGGATAATGTGGATTCTGGGTGCTGGTAAATGGAAATGACAAATTACACTTTTGAACCTTGTGGTGTGTTTTCTGCCTCCATATTTCCAGGCTGCAGAGTGCTCTGTGAATGTGGACCAACTGTTCACAAGATCATGAAGTTCTGTAAATGAAGGATATTTTCCCTTTCAGTGATGTAGAGCTCATCAGTAACCCCTCCATCCCCAACAGCCCCACAGACATTCGTCCTGCTCTTTTCGAGGCATTAATTCCTGTTTGGGAATTCCAAATTCTGACCACAAGTCTGAAAAGGACTTGAGGAGGCCTCTTTCAAATAAATGTTGAAACTGATATAAGCCGTATTTATTCAAATTTCTGATTGAAGGTGGCAAGTCTGGATTGGAGGACAGAGGAGCTAATGCTGAAATTCCAGTACAGCATCCACAACATAGAGAGTTGTAGATTAGATAGGTTCTTGGTATTGAAGGGAGGACATTAATGCTATTAATGAATGAGGTCAGCGGGATAGGAAGAATGAATTCTCCTCGGATATCTGTCCAGTGAGCGGTTCCACGTCTTTGTACCCAGCCGATGAATCCCTTTGTCTGGGCAGTGCTCACTCCTCTCTGGGCCCGGGTAAATGGTGAAATTGTCTTAAGGCTGGTGATTGGTGAGTTCAGTAGGAAAGCACTAGATTTCTCTAAGTTAATTTTATGGTCAGATATTCCAGAGTTCTCTGGACTGGTCAAGTATAAGATATAATTGTTGGCATATAACGAGATTGTGTTGTCTGTTGCTGTAGTGAGTCTCCTTACTCCTCCTCACAGCCTCTGCTAAGGGTTCAATGGCCAAACTGAACAAAAAGGGAGACAGTGGGCAGCCTTGTCGACATCCTCAAGATAGGCCACATTAATTGAAAGAGAGCCCTTTATACATATTTGGGCTTGTGGGTTGCTATACAAGGCTTGAATCAAGCCAATTAATTTATCTCCAAAATTACATTTTTTCATCATGGAAATTATGGACACTAAACCCTATCAAACATTTTTCTATTAACACCATTAAAAGCTGTTTGTTTACGTAGGGCCGAGTGATTGATTATGTTTACCAGCTTCCAAATGTCCAATTAGATATTGTTTTGTAATCAGCTGGGAGTAGCGAAATTGGTCAGAATAATCTGAGTCTGGGATATCCTTATCCTTTTTATTTGTCAATGTGATTATAGCAGTCTGCATTGATTCCAGAAGGATTCCATTGTCAAAAAAACTCTTCAGGCATTGTCATTAAGGCAGGCTGGGAGGGTTCCCGGAGGGTAATGCTCAGTTGCTTTCAGTACCTCATCTGAGGTGGGCGGTGAATTCTGCCTCTCTGTATCTGCTTCAGAAATTGAGGGCAGAGATAAATTCTCCAAGAATGTCTGGATATCTGACTCAGAAGGGTAATCTTTGTGGAAATTGGCAAATGAAGACTTAATTGCAATCAATTAAGTCTTCATTTGCCAATTCAGACTGCACTTTATTGTCCATCAACCCTGCATTTTTTCTAAAACAGATAGGCCAGAGGTCGGCTTGGTTTGCTACCATATTCATCTCATTACTGTCTTTTTTTCTTTCGTTCCATTTCAGTGTGGTCGAGGGCCATTTTGGCAGCATTGTTTCTTCATATTTTCATCTGTAGGCAATTATGAAATTTTTCCAAATTCACGAGCTCCTCAAGTTATACAGTGTGTTTGGTTTTATTATTTTACTCAATTAATAAAATGACATCAGACCATAGGACATGGTTCCAGTAATCCATGTCCTGTTTGTGGGCTTTCTTGTGTACAGACTTCAGAAGAGGCTTCCTTCTGGGGTGACAGCCATGCAGACCAGTTTGATGTAGTGTGCGGCGTATGGTCTGAGCACTGACAGGCTGACCCCCCACCTCTTCAGTCTCTGCAGCAATGCTGACAGCACTCCTGCGTCTATCTTTCAGAGACAGCATTTGGATGTGACGCTGAGCACGTGCACTCAGCTTCTTTGGACGACCAACGCGAGGTCTGTTCTGAGTGGACCCTGCTCTTTTAAAACGCTGGATGATCTTGGCCACTGTGCTGCAGCTCAGTTTCAGGGTGTTGGCAATCTTCTTGTAGCCTTGGCCATCTTCATGTAGAGCAACAATTCATCTTTGAAGATCCTCAGAGAGTTCTTTGCCATGAGGAGCCATGTTGGAGCTTTCAGTCACCAGTATGAGAGAGTGTGAGAGCTGTACTACAAAACTGAACACACCTGCTCCCTGTGCACACCTGAGACCTAGTAACACTAACGAGTCACATGACATTTTGGAGCGGAAATGACAAGCAGTGCTCAATTTGGTCTCTTGGGGGTGTACTCACTTTTGTTGCTGCTGGTTTAGACATTAATGGCTGTATATTGAGTTATGTTGAGGGAAGAATAAATTTACACTGTTATATAAGCTGCACACAGACTACTTTTCATTGTGTCAAAGTGTCATTTTGTCAGTGTTGTCCCATGAAAAGATATACTTAAATATCTGCAGAAATGTGAGGGTGGACTCACTTTTGTGATACACTGTATCATTAGGCTTTCAAGTGCAAACAACAGTCAGGACCCATTCCCTGGACCAAAGACACAGGGAAACAACCCTCTCATCAACCAGTGAAAATGCAACAGATGCCCTCCTGTAGGCTTTAAGCTGCGCGTTTGTGAATTATACCACGGAGTCAGGCACTTCTGATTTGAGGCTTTCCTTTTCAGAGGAGCCACAGTATCCAAAGTCGTACGCAGTGAGGATGTAAAACTATCGATGAGATAATCTACCTCACTGGGAGCAGAGTTTAGGTAGCTGCTCTGCACTGTGTTGGCACATGGCACTGAAGAGCATAATAATGAAGGAATTAGATCCTTAAACTTAGTTACAGCACTTTCACAAAGACTCCTACTGTAATAAAACTTATTCCCCACTGCTGTGTAATCCATTGGAACACAGTAGAAAAACAGTTTGGTTTGTTTGTAAATTATATTTATATATTCATATATATTCAGTGCTTTGAGAAAAAATGTAAGACTTTTTAGCCATTAATATCTAAGCACACTCACTGATTTATTTATGCAGTTACAAATATGATGACTACAGATTGTGAATGCACCTTTGCAGATTCCTGTACACATTCACAAATCTCTGCACACATTTATAAATCTGATTACACACACACGGATCTGAATATGCAAACACAGATTTCAATATGCAAACATTATTCTCCACACAGATTTAAATACATATGTGTGGACTGACACACACACACACAAATAGTTTTGTCACAGTAATAGCCCCATATAACTGAAACCAAACATTGTAGCGGGGTGTGATTCATTTATTTGTCCTGGGCCATCTGTGACCTGCTCAAAGCCATTCTTTCTGATTATTCAGATTCTGAAACACTAATTTGGTAACTTAGTAATTTTGCATTGCTAAACAAAACAGTCTTTATTAAGCATGTGATTAATTCAGTTGTTGGTTCCGATCGGATGGGGGTTTCTTGTTCCTGCACATTTTTCCTGGCTCTAATAACCTCTATCTGGACTTTAGTGGATGCTAATAGGTTAATAACACTTTATAACTGTTAACCACTAATTAATAAAGCACCGATACAGCAGTATTCTCTAATATATCAGCTGACAGTGCCAGATTACGCACGCCTCTGTCTAAAACCACTGCTGCATCACCTTTCATTGGGGGTTCAATGCTGAGTTTATGATTACTTTGGATAATGCGGTTTGTGCTGATACTTGACTTCTCTGTATTTCCCGTGTTTAGGATAGCTTAACCTCATTCACATCAGCGAGGGTCACGCCATTCCTAGTTTTTTGTTACATTGTTGCTACTCCATGGTCAGCCGATAATGAGAGCTTTAATTTGACAATTTAGTTTAGCCGTGTTGAAGCCTTTACATGAAACTAATACACAACCAGCGGTTCGGCCTACGTGCAAGTTCTCATGTCTGCGGAAAAGCTGGATCGCCATATGCAAACAGCTTTCTCCTGCCCACTGTGGAAGTAGGCGTTTGCTTGCAGTTTTAACACATGGGCGACTATGTTATAAGAGTGGGAAAGCCAAATCGCTGCACAGACGCCAAACTGCTGTTTTCCTGCTCTTATTGTTGTCCTGCAGCTGAGGTTTGTGTGCGCAGAGAGGAGGAGAGCAGCACCGGGAGGAAAGACTGTAACCTGGCAAAAATGAGACTTTCCTCTTTGCTGTTGTTTTCAGCTGTGTTCGTGTGCGCGCTTCCCTCTGCGATAAACGGCGAGGCACAGGGAATCCCCGAAGGTGAGTGGAATGCTGGTGGGAAGGAGGTTATGTTGCTGCTACTTTCTGCAGCGAGTCTCATCAACAGGAAGGGCTGGGACAGTTCACTTAATTCACGCAGTGCCGGCTGGAGACACCCGCAGCTCCGCCGCCACAGAAACGTGCGATATCATAACTAGTGAAGCCGAACCGCGACCGCACACGGGATCAAACATGGTCGCGACCACCGAGCGCGGGTCCCGGTGGCAGCTCCAGGAAAAACCGGGGTTCGCGCTCGCTGCTCGTGGCGCCTGCTGCCACAGTCACAGTTATTCACACACTACTTTCCTTTTTTAACTTTTTATGAATTTTCCAAGTAAACATCATTAATTAAAGATGAGTTTATTAGCATTTCATCACCTCTGTACAGTAGAGAGCAAACGGTACGGACTGGGCGCTGCGGAGGACTTCACGCCGCTGACGTGGACGCTGTTCCCGCAGTCTTTAACGCGTTAACGTTGGCCTACAGGGATCCTGCAGGAGCTGTGTGCAGGTGGACCACAGAGAGAACAAAAACATAACTGCTGAGACTTTATCAGGATTCATGAGTTTGGATGGAGATCTGTCTGTTAAACCTTTGGTGCACCGGAACCATAAACCTGAAAACAGCGCTAGTGCAAATATGAGGAATAATGCTTTATTATTACTGATATCAACAGAAAACTGAGTAGAGAGCTATATTACTTCTACTGTCACTTCAGTAACACAGATTAATAGAACTTAATAGAGTGGACTTATAATGCTTTTACTTTTCCCCCTCTTTGTTATATTTATACTTTTCCAATGGTGGACTCTCCTATTAATTTGAACTGTGCAGAGAGGGGAGCTATTGGATGTTGAATATGGAGCTACCAGTTAGCAGGAAAAGAGGAAGACCACGTAGAAGATTCCTGGATGTAGTGGAGGAGGACCTGCAGACGGAGGGAAGCCCTGAAGGGGGAGGAGCTAAAGCAGCTCGTTTCAGACAGGATGAAACCAAAGAGTCACAGAAAAGGATTCAGATATGGAGCTCAAAATGGGCCACTTTAAACCAGTATTCACTTTCAAAATAATAGATTTTCCCATCAAAGAGGCACACAGTTATTAGGAAACATTAAAACTATGGGGTGTAGAGGTGGGAGATATCTATTATCCAAGAACGATAATAAATATAGGCACACTAAACAATCAGGGTCAATGCACTTATTCTTTCTGCTTGGTTATTGTGTGCTAGGACTCCTGCTGCGGACAGTCAGACATGCATTACACACACTCAGTAACTGCTGAGTTTCTGCATCCTTTCTAAAGTCCTCCGTGACGCTCTGTCTTCCAGACAAACTCCTAATTGTGACCGTTGCGACCAAAGAGACTGATGGCTTCAGGCGTTTCTTGAGGACGGCTAAACACTTCAACTACACAGTCAAGGTAAGAACCTCTGGGGCCACATTTTGGACAAAGCTCCTTTGATGCCGTGTAGACATGAGGCCTAGGATAACTTTAATGGCATCTTCAAACACTGGTCTTCAAATGGAAGAGAATCAAACTGTGTATGTTTTCGAAGGTTCTGGGCCGAGGTCAGAAATGGAAGGGAGGTGACTACATGTCGGCCCCAGGAGGAGGCCAGAAAATACGACTTCTTAAAGAGGCTCTGAAGGAGATGAAGGACGAGGGCCAAATCATCCTTTTTATTGACAGGTAGATTGTCCTCACTGCAGACACAGCTTTGTCGGTCCACGCAACAGTGTAGTAATGTGTAGGAAAGGAAAAAACTGCAATGGTAGGTGAGGAATTTGGAACCTTTGTAGAGCACCTTTGTGCAGCACGGGCACAGGGTACAATTGTGGCATCATGTGCGTAAACTCTCAGCAGGTGGATTCTGATGTATCACTGTAAAACAAGAAAAGACCTCAGTGACTGTGAAAGAGCTGGTTTCTTCTTACAAGCCTGTGCTCACAAGGACGGATCAACCAGCTCGTGTTTGGGGTGGAACCGCAGTTAGAATGGCATTTTGATACACTGGAAAAACAACGGTGCACATGCTCAGAAACCGGCAGCAAATATTTGACGGCCACGATCCTCAGAGGAGCAGCTCTGCCTCAGTAAACACAGGTATCAGTGTGCTGATACAGAGCACCTAATCTGAAGTCATGCCGGTTTCTAGTCTCCCCGCGCTCACTGTGAACGCACCTCCACGACAGCACATTATCTTACTTTCTCAACAAACATAATGAAAGCGACGGCAACTGAGAGAGAGGGGCACAGATGTCACAGGTTTTCCCACTCATGTCACTTTAGTTGACCATTTTATGCCAAACCAGCTGATTCAA
The DNA here is from genome assembly GCA_024447675.2 of Pterophyllum scalare. NCBI lineage: Eukaryota > Metazoa > Chordata > Actinopteri > Cichliformes > Cichlidae > Pterophyllum > Pterophyllum scalare. The sequence goes on along the minus strand of JAMQGT020009468.1, from coordinate 168,918 downwards.
CATGCACACTACCAAACAATAAGAACGTAGAGGATAAGAATTGTTTCCATGTAAAATTAATAAACGGACTGGTTCTTATATAGTGCCTTTCTACTCGAGCTGAGCACTCAAAGCGCTTTACCCAACATGTCTGTGTTTAACCTTTCTCACACATTCATACACCCATCGGAGAGCAACTCAGGGTTCAGTATCCTGTCCAAGGGCACTTTGGCATGCAGACTGGAGCAGCCAGGAATTGAACCACCAACCTTTCCAATCAGCAGACGATCTGCTCTGCCTCCTGAGTCACAGCCACCCCCCAGAAGCCACCTTAATCTTTTAAGATGGCCTGCTTTGAATTTAGTAACAAGCTCCACTTATAGCAATTTATTTGCTCAGTTATGATGCTATGAGTCAGTTTGTTGAGTTCAGTCAGTAGATACTGGTCCTATTTCATAATTTAACACATTTATTTTTCGTCTTGCACAAGTAAATAACCTGTTTTAGAAGTACCTTTAATGCAGCCTGTAATCTGCATGTGCTACGTGGTAGCTGAAGTAAAAGACCTGTCATTGTGCACACCCACTGATAAAGATCTGTACGGTGAAGCGTGTAATCATAGTGAAATCAAAAGAGTGCATGTTATTTTTCTTACTGTTGCAGTTCCTTTTCTGTCAGTAAACATAACCACAGGCAACTTAGCTCTCCAAATAAAGGCGCTGGCATCTTATAATAGCAACCCCTTAATTTGTTTTAACTATGTTACTGGCTTCACGCACTTCTGAGCCACACAGTGCACTAAAGTTTTCTATTTTCACTCCCTGTTTGACACAGCTACGATGTGGTTTTTGCCTCGGGCCCCAGAGAGCTGCTCAAGAAGTTCCAGCAGGCCAAACACAGGGTCATATTCTCCTCCGAGACCCTCATCTGGCCAGACAGACATCTGGAGGACAAACACCCCCACGTCAGGGAGGGCAACAGGTTCCTGGGCTCGGGGGGTACGTTGATCAGTCCCGTCAGACAGAACAGGCCACTGACTGCACTGCTGTTGTTGTGTAATTTTCCTTTTGTGCAGTGCCTGTTTGTTCTTGCCTGTCAGGAAGTGTTTCTTCTCAGATACCCAACAGTTCATATATGTCAGCCTTTTGGTTAGAGAGGTTCTGTTCAAGATTTCCATTAAGGATAGCTGTGTCACTATGTAGCTGTGTGGAGTGCCACACAGATTCAGGATGCAGGACATGGAGAGGCGAATTAGGATCATTAAAGGGAGCTCTTTAATAACCCTTTACCAAATCCAAAATGTAACAATATCCAAGGGGAAAAAATCCAAAACACAAGGAGTTAGGAAGCTAACGTAGAAACATACACAGAACAGTGCGGATGATGTGAGAGTGGACAAAGGAAACCTGTCAAATGTCAGGTACTTGCATCCTTTTCCAGCATCTATGGAAATTCATCAGATTAACAGGACATCAGCCGTTCGTTTTCCACCGGTCGCCAGACTTTTAGCTTTGATCCTTTGCTCATACAAGGGTGCAGGCTTGGCTCTCTGCTCTGGCTAGCTTTAGCTTTGAACATTGGTTGTGAGCATGCATACAACCGTTTGCCAGGGCCTCTGTGTGCATGTTGGCTAACCTCACCGCCCACAGCCAGTCCCAGGCCCTGGCCGGTTGATTGGTATATCTCCAGTCTTCAGTCCAGTCCTTCATACCTGACCATTTTCAGGAAGAAGAGGAATGTTTTTATTATTTATTAAGGCACTTAACATTGACCTATGAATCTCAAAAAGGGCACCTAACTCAAGCAAAGAACCAGAGTTGTCTGCACATAACAGATAAGCCTGCAAAGAACCAATTTTAAATGGTATCTTTAGGCACTTGTGTCCTTCAAAAAAGATTGAGGAAACTGGACAAGTGGAGGACAGAGGAAGAAGACTTAAGAAACGATGTACAACAGTCAAATATTATCCGAAAGCCATTTCAGTAAGAAATATGGAAAAAATCCAGCAAAGACCTGAGAGAAGCATCTGGCCCTTCAGCTGATCCATCTATTCATCAAAGCCTCAACAGAAATGGTCTCAGTGGTGGGAAAACAGGTTGAGGTCTGATAGAACTGGGCTCATGGAGTGATGAATACAAATTTGACATTTTTGGTTCAAATCATCATTAGTACATATGGAAGATATAAATGGACTAGTTCTTGTATAGTGCTTTTCTACTCTAACTGAGCACTCAAAGTGCTTATACAGCATGTTTGCATTCACCCATCCATACAAGCACTTCCATGTGTAACTAAGCTAAGTGCTTATTGTCTAATGTTCATACTCCAACGCTTGCTTCGGAGAGAGCAAGTTGGCGTTCAGTATCTTGCCCAAGGATACTTTGGCATGCAGCCCAGAATCGAACCACCAACCTTCCGATTAGTTGGTGATCTGCTCCACCAACCGAGCCACAACCACCCCGACTTACAGCACCTGGTATCCCCAGGTGATCTCCCATCCAAGCTTTGGAATATCCTTTAGGAAGCCTGGAGAACTATTCCTGAAGACTACTTAGAGAAATTCCAAGAAAACGTTCCTAAGAGAGTTCAGACTGTGTTGGAAAATAATCCAGAACCAAGGCAGAAACTAGAGAGCAACACAAGTGTGAAAACAGGGACTAAAAGTTCTGAGGCTTGGCTCGGCCATGGGGCAAAGCTGTGGAGCAGTTTGAGGGGGGCAACCGGGAGGCAGACGACAGCGGTGAAGACCCTCTGGAAACCAGTGCTGGTGGAGGTGACAGGACACCTCCGGTGGCCATGCCAGTGGCCTGCATCAGCAGGGAGCTTCTTGAGGCTGGTGAGAAAGGAGATCCTCAGGTGAAACTTATCACGGAAGACGAGACAAAGGAAGGAAAGTTAAAGACAGTGCACCCGAGAAGAGATTAGCTAAATAAAACAGGAAGTAACTGAACGTGGGAACATCTAACACAGGAACGCAGACGTGACACAGAGAACACAGGAGGGCACAAAAACACACTCAGGGAATTAGCATGCACACTAACTGTGATTACAAATTACAAAAGAAACCATCCTGACAGAGAATAAGCTCACAGAAAACAAAACAGGAAATCAAACTTGAAGCTCTGACACAAACAAAGAATATTATATATATATATATATATATATATATAGTGCCTTGCGAAAGTATTCGGCCCCCTTGAACTTTTCAACCTTTTGCCACATTTCAGGCTTCAAACATAAAGATATAAAATTTAAATTTTTTGTGAAGAATCAACAACAAGTGGGACACAATCGTGAAGTGGAATGAAATTTATTGGATGTGTCAAATTTTTTTAACAAATAAAAAACTGAAAAGTGGGGCGTGCAATATTATTCGGCCCCCTTGCATTAATACTCTGTAGCGCCACCTTTTGCTGCAATTACAGCTGCAAGTCTCTTGGGGTATGTCTCTATCAGTTTTGCACATCGAGAGACTGAAATTCTCGCCCATTCTTCCTTGCAAAACAGCTGGAGCTCAGTGAGGTTGGATGGAGAGCGTTTGTGTACAGCAGTCTTCAGCTCTTTCCACAGATTCTCCATTGGATTCAGGTCTGGACTTTGACTTGGCCATTCCAACACCTGGATACGTTTATTTGTGAACCGTTCCATTGTAGATTTGGCTTTATGTTTTGGATCATTGTCTTGTTGGAAGATAAATCTCCGTCCCAGTCTCAGGTCTCTTGCAGACTCCAACAGGTTTTCTTCCAGTATGGTCCTGTATTTGGCCCCATCCATCTTCCCATCAATTTTGACCATCTTCCCTGTCCCTGCTGATGAAAAGCAGGCCCAAACCATGATGCTGCCACCACCATGTTTGACAGTGGGGATGGTGTGTTCAGGGTGATGAGCTGTGTTGCTTTTACGCCAAACATATCGTTTTGCATTGTGGCCAAACAGTTGGATTTTGGTTCCATCTGACCAGAGCACCTTCTTCCACATGTTTGGTGTGTCTCCCAGGTGGCTTGTGGCAAACTTTAAACGAGACTTTTTATGGATATCTTTGAGAAATGGCTTTCTTCTTGCCACTCTTCCATAAAGGCCAGATTTGTGCAGTGTACGACTGATTGTTGTCCTATGGACAGACTCTCCCACCTCAGCTGTAGATCTCTGCAGTTCATCCAGAGTGATCATGGGCCTCTTGGCTGCATCTCTGATCAGTCTTCTCCTTGTTTGAGATGAAAGTTTAGAGGGACGGCCGGGTCTTGGTAGATTAGCAGTGGTCTGATACTCCTTCCATTTAAATATGATTGCTTGCACAGTGCTCCTTGAGATGTTTAAAGCTTGGGAAATCTTTTTGTATCCAAATCTGGCTTTAAACTTCTCCACAACAGTATCTGGGACCTGCCTGGTGTGTTCCTTGGTCTTCATGATGCTCTCTGCACTTGGAACAGAACCCTGAGACTATCACAGAGCAGGTGCATTTATACGGAGACTTGATTACACACAGGTGGATCCTATTTATCATCATCAGTCATTTGGGACAACATTGGATCATTCAGAGATCCTCACTGAACTTCTGGAGTCAGTTTGCTGCACTGAAAGTAAAGGGGCCCAATAATATTGCACGCCCCACTTTTCAGTTTTTTATTTGTTAAAAAAGTTTGACACATCCAATAAATTTCATTCCACTTCACGATTGTGTCCCACTTGTTGTTGATTCTTCACAAAAAATTAAAATTTTGTATCTTTATGTTTGAAGCCTAAAATGTGGCAAAAGGTTGAAAAGTTCAAGGGGGCTGAATACTTTCGCAAGGCACTGTATATATATATATATATATATATATATATATATATATATATATATATATATATATAATAACTAGAAGGGCACTCATACCTCACCCACCCCAGATTTTCTATGCTGCAATAGATGCCACCCAACATCGTCAAAGTCTGTCATATATTTCAAGATCACACAGACTAGAAATGAATTTTATTACAGTAAAATATGATTTTTTACTTTTATTTAAACGTGAGCTCCACATGAACAGATAATGGGATATATAGTGATTCAAAATAGAAAAACAATGAATTACCAGCAGGGATATTTTATACCTGAGTGCCAAATTTCATCGTGAACACACAAACACTTACACTTTAACAAGCAGTGCTACAAAGTGCTTCACACGGGGACAGTCAGATGGTATCGATACAGTAAGCAGAAACAGGAAATAATCAATAACATTTGTGTCATTAATACCAGACTCAAAAGTCTAAGGTCCTGACTACAAAGGCCCACTTTCCTCCTGAGATTGTGAGGCTCACGGGCTGCTGATGTGGCCTCTTACAGCAGAGAACAGCAGGTCTTTACTCAGTGCTGCACCGGGGGGGGGGGTCATAAAAACCTGGGAGTGCTCATCAGACACAGCCTTCACTTCTCCTCCCTGTGTCTGAATGAAAGCGTGCTCAGACAGGTATATACCTGTACCATATTTGTTCCTTTCCTGTCTGACTTCTCTCGGTTTGTCGCAGGTTTCATTGGATATCTTCCCAACATCAAAGAGCTCGTGGCTAATTGGACGGGAGAAGACGGCGACAGTGACCAGCTGTTTTTCACCAAGATTTACATCGATCCATCAAAACGAGTAGGACTTGTTCCCCCGCTGTAATGACTTTATGAATGTTGCTCTGATATTCACATTAAAAACTGCTCTTTTAATAATTACAGTAATTACAGCAAGTAATTCTTAAAATAAATGAATTTCCTGCCAAAAGCACTGAAGCTCAGCACTTTCTGTTCACATGTTTCAAATTAAAGGCCTTCCAGTAGCTCAGTGGGCATTTTCCTGCTTCGTGGTATGCTTTTAATTTGAAACATACGCCAGAGGCTTTGCTGATGGTAATGATAAACAATACACAAAACAGTATTGTTGCAAAGACATGCTGAACACTGCATGGTTCACAGCAGTAGTGTTGTTGTGATGGATCAGTGGTGTGATGCTATCATATAAGCTAAATGCAGACAAATAAAATATAAATAATATAATATAATAATATAAATATTATTTAATTAACAGCATATATTTACATGTTTCAGAAATCCATAAATATCACCCTGGACTTCAAATGCAGATTGTTTCAGAACCTTCATGGAGCACTTGGTGAGTGCTGTGAATTTTGTTTCTCTTTGACCTCACTTGTTGTCTTGTTGTCTAACACACACAACACTAACCAACACCTGCCCATGCTCACTGCAATGAGCAGTAATGCAAACAGTAACTAGGAGGGCACTCACGAGCAATACCCTTCAGCCTGAAAAGGCTGATGGGTATTGTAGTCACCCTGCCAGGTGGGCGGGCGGCCAGCTTCCAATATAACTCCAGAATGATGTCACAAGGATGTTCAAATTATTACCACAAATGCATCTACTAAAAATCTCAGATGACTTACTTCTTACTGTAATGATGCCAATCACAGACAGCATTCTCAGAGGATTATATTTGCTATGATTTTAGCATTTCTTATTCTGGTTCTTTCTTACCATTTGCTTTGCGTTGTTATGGTGAAGTCACTGAGGCTCAAATGCACCCCGTTCAGATCCACCAACACCTGGAAATTATGTTTTGTAGAACTTGTGCTTCCAGGAGGCTGAGGGGCTGTGCTGACAGTATTTTTTGATTATGTGTTACAAATTGCAAATCAGGAAATAATGATGTTTGAGGTAAAATATCACACAGCTAATATAGCAGTTTTCATTTTATGGCCAACCAGCAAAAGAAACCAAGCCGAGCTGAGCCGAGTAGGTGCAGGTGGAAAAGAGGCGTAATGCTCCTGTTACCACTGGGACCACTTTGGACTTTACCTTCCACTCTATTCCAGTTGTTCCTACAGCCTCTGGTACTTCTCTGTTTTTTGTGTGCCTGTTTGATGGTGTAGCTGTCTGCTTGTCTGTCCCACAGGAGCCTTATTGTTTTCAACCACCTTTGGTGGAAGCTCCCGTTGGAGCTTTGGGACTTCTGGTCCATATGTGGCACAGATATTTCTGTACACTATCCCTGCCACTCGGTTGTGCCTCTCAGTGCATGGTTGTATCTTCCATCCTGCCAGTGTGTGTTGGATCGTCTCCAGGGTACCTTTGCATAGTGTGTAACTTGGGTCCTGGGGGCTGTGGTGCACCTGGTGCTTATGGCCTGTTCTTGTGCTGCCATTATTAGAGCTTCTGTGCTGTCTTTTCCAGCCATTGGTGGGATTTCTTGATGTCAGTGACTTCTTCTCTCTGTCTGATGGTACATCCCATGCAGGGGCTTGGTCATCAATCATTGCTCCTCTTCCTGTTTGTCATCACCGTCTGTCTTCAGCTACCTGGGGCATTCTTGGAACAGCTCGACCCAGCCCCACAAGTTGCCCGCCCAACCCCCTGCCAACCAATGGCAGAGTAAGAGGTGCCCACTGTCCCCCAAAGGACCGGGTGCAGGGACCAGGCCCTCAAGAAGGACTCTGGGTGGGCGCCATGGGGGCCAGCACAGCGCGGGGGGGGGGCAGACCATGTGAAAGAGAAGGGAAAACTGAGACGGAGAGGCCCCTTTTCATATGCCTACCAACTGGAGGTCACCCACCCCAAAGCCCCATCCATCTCCTCCCACTCCACCACAGCAAGCTACCCCTTATGGGGACACCAGGAGATGTCCCCACCCACAAGAACCACAGAGGACCAGACCCCATAAGCACTGGGGGGAGAGAGACAGCAGGAGTGAAAGACTGAGAAAAGTAAGGGGCTGACAGCACAGCTCCCACCCTCCCAGGACTCCCCCGAGCTGCACCGGCCTGCAAACCTTCTTTTAGTGGATATCACCCACACCCCTTTTTGTGCATTGGGTATATAATATACAGTATATATATAAATTATTTATTCATGTATGTCCCCCAGTTTCCTGAGTGGGAAACATCTGAATATAACTAATTAAATGTATTTTCCAAATTTTTTCTGTCTTTTTATCTCATTATGAGTCCCAGCTAAGTGTGTAGCAGGATTAGTGGGTTAGGGGAGAGTGAGCCACTGCAAACTGTTGCCAGGCAGCCTGTCCTGTGATGTCACTACGCACCACCATCACCACTGATCTTGGGGGTGTCTGAATCAGCCCTCTGCAGCCATTTTTCCCACTGAGATTTGATGTGTTCTCAAAGTGTTCCTTACATACACAACAGGTCTCATAGGTGTGTCAGTGTGGTGTCTGGGAGGAAAGAGGAATGTGAGGTTGTGAAGCTTCAGTCATGATTTCTGTTTCAGTTGGGTCATTTTCCTGACAGCTCTGTAGCTTCTGCTGTGGCACCGGCACGGTTAATTTAGTTTGTGGTGATGCACACGGGCAGGATCTTACCCAATGATTTGGCTCATCACAGTGAACAAAGGTCTCTGAGAAGGTTGTAGTGTGGATTTATCTGTGGTGAGGATGACCTCTTGGCTCTGGTTCCGCTTCTCTCTCTCTCGAAGGACCTTCTGCCACTCTTAAACAAGTCTCGTCCCATAGTAATCAGGGGGGCCAGTTTATCTGCATTTCTTTTCTTTCTGCACTTTCTTGGATATTACATAATTCTGTTTCTTCTGAAGTCCACTAATCTTCACCTTCTTGCATATTTGCATCAGATCTAGGGTACTCTAAAATCGCTTCCTCATCAGTTGCATCATCATCATCATCATCATCATCCCTGGATTCTTTTGTCTTCTACAGAATAACAGTTTGTGTTGTTCTCTCTTTTATGCATTGTGTTATGAGTCATTATCAATGAGATTTTATATCTGCGTGCTGTTACTTTGTTTTAGTTGTGCGGATAACTTCTTTTGGTTGATGAGAGAAGCTATTTGTGAGTCTGCATCGCAGCGTCTGATTTCATGTCTCTGTAGTCTAAAAGACTTAAATGATCATTTCTGTCTCTCTGGGGACTCATTCTCTAATTTTTAATAAAATCCTGTTTTGGTAACTTTCCATAAACTGGAAAAAGAGTTTCCTCCAAAGTGTATTGCCATCTGGGTCACAAGGCACCAAACTGCTATTTTCCTTTAGTCTGCTGTGGTGGTGTGTTCATTAAAGTACACTGGCATTTGATGGGTTTACAGACAAAGAGAGCCAGGAATATTTTTTGATTATCTTTCTCAAAGTCAGTCTCAGTGCGTATTGAATTGAATTGAATTGAGTTGAATTGAATTGAATTGAATTGAATTGAATTGAATTGAAGTCTGAGGGCTGGAGAGTTTATTTTGAAAGGGCTGGACATTTAGACATGATTTTTTTCCCTCTGTGTCAGAGGAAGGAATTTTTGAAATTAATGTGTCAAATTTCACGCAGACCCAAAGAATCCAGAGACATGAATGGACTCACTGTGAACTGTACATCCGCTCTCTTCCATTTACTCTTTAAAGAGGCTGCAGCAAATATTGTTTTACTCATAAAAAAGATCTGATTAAAAATGAAGCACCATGGTCTTTAAGCCGCAATGTGCAAAAATCTTACCGAAATTTTTTTTTTTTTTTTAAATTACATTTAAATTAATACACTTCCATAAAAAAAAAAATCATTACGCTTTTGAAAACCTCCCTGGGTGCCCTCCTGGTGCCCCTCCTCCCTCGCCCTGCTTCGGCCACTGACCGAAAACCACATTGTTTCTCCTGGATCCGAGGTTCAACTAATGGGCGGACCCTCCTTTCCAGCACCCTGGCATAGACCTCACCGGGGAGGCTGAGAAGTGTGATCCCTTGAAAGTTGGAGCACACCCTGCTTAAAGATGGGGACCATCTTTGGCACTGCCCCAGATCTCCACACAATGTTGCAGAGGCGTGACAACCAAGACAGCCCTACATCATCCAGAGCCTTCAGGAACTCAGGGCGAATCTTGTCCACACCAGGGGCCCTGCCACCAAGGAGTTGTTTAACCAACTCAGTGACCTCACCCCCAGTGATGGGCAAGTCATCCCCCTCGTCCCCAGACTCTGCTTCGTCAGTGGGATTCAGGAGGTCCTCGAAGTATTCCTTCCACCATCTGACTATAGCCCCAGTTGAAGTCAGCAGCACCCCACCCGCACTATAAACCGCGTGACTGGAGCACTGGAGCAGCCTCAACAGTGGAGGTGCAGAACATGGTCCATTCGGACTCAATGTCCTCAGCCTCCCTTGGAATGCTGTTGAAGTTCTGCCGGAGGTGGGAGTTGAAGATCTCGTGGACTGGGGCTTCTCCCAGGCATTCCCAGCACACCCTCACAACACGTTTAGGTGCGCCAGGTCTGTCCGGCATCCTCCCCCGCCACCTGATCCAACTCACCACCAGGTGGTGATAAGTTGACACCTCAGCTCCTCTCTTCACCCGAGTGTCCAGAACATATGGCCACAGATCTGGTGATACAATTACAAAATTGATCATTGACCTGCGACCTAGGGTGTCCTGGTGCCACGTGCACTTATCAACATCAATTGTCATTCAGCGCATAAGCGCAAACAACTGTCAGGACCCATTTCCCGGCCCGAAGGCACAGGGAAACAACCCTCTCGTTCACCAGTGAAAATTCATCTCATGCACAAATCTCAAACAAATCTCATGCACCTGCTCAGGCTCCTTCCCCACCAGAGAGGTGACATTCCATATCCCAATAGCCAGCCTCGCTAGCCGGGGATTGGTCCACCAGGGCCTCCACCCTTGGCCACCGCCTGGCACAGGCTGCACTCTACCCCTACGATGGAGGGCAGGCCCATGTAACCTCTTCAGGCTGCGCCCGGCAGGGCACCACGGGCTAATGCCTGGAGAGGGAAGCCTGGGCTTCTCTGCTTCGGATCCTGCCACCGCGACCCAGCCCTGGATAAGCGGAAGAGAATGGATGGATGGGCCTTAAGAAAAAAAAAAACAGCTTTTGTAAACCTTTCCATATTTCAGTATGGTCTCAGCCATGTTCAAATATGGATGAATTTTCCAAATATTTCTACAATTAGAAAAAAAATGGCATCTGCCCCTTACTATTGTACCGTTAACATTCAAGCTGCTGTAAGCCTGAATTCTTTGCAGTCAGCCTGATCATGCTAAATCACTGTATTTAAAATCTAAATGTGTATTTTTGATAATAATTAAAATCTTTAAAAACAAGTTTGATAGTTGTTCCACGCATCTGTGTTTCCAGATGAGGTGGTGCTGAAGTTTGAGGACAATCGAGTACGAGCCAGAAATGTGCTGTTTGATACTCTGCCTGTGATCATCCACGGGAATGGGCCGACAAAGGTACTAACCTATCACACCTATCACCTGCTAATGACACGGCACAGCTGGAAATCACACTGTGGAGATGATACCAATATGACAGATAGTCACATATTGGTTAGTAATTAACGTGTTGCTCATACACACATTCTCTTGCAGTAATAATATTTTTTATTAAAGATTATGTTGAATAGCCCTGCGACAGGCTGGCGACCTGTACAGGTGTACCCTGCCTTTTGCCCTATGTCAGCTGGGATAGGCTCCAGCCCCTCCACGACGCTGAACAGGATTTGTGGAAGAGAATGGATGGACGGATGGAGTGATCACTGACAGTGGTTAAAAAAATCTTCATTATGGTTCAATATGAAGTATTGCTATAAGAGCTATATTGAACCCTAAGTCACCTTTCAGATCAATAGGTATTCTTCTGTTGAAGAATGACTGCAGATCCCTTATGAGCAAGCACTTGGTGACAGTGGGAACGAAGAACTCCCTTTAAACAGGGAGTGACCCTTGGCAGAACCTAGTTCCAGGAGGACCGGCCACCTGTCACGAATTAAGACTTTTGAGTAAATGCTCCTAAAATCAGAAAAAGCACTCAAAAACCACGGGAGAGGAGCAGCTTCAAGTGTGAGTCTGGTTACTGAACAGGTCGGTTAGATGGAACACTGGTATTCACTACCTGCCAGGCACTGCTGCAGGATGCAGCTCTGGCTGTACCATCAAGCCATCTGCAAGGCCATCAGCTGGGAGCCACCCTTCACAGATGTTTCACTTCTTTGATCCCAAAATATCTCCAGGTGTTGGGACAGCAGTAGTGACATCTCCCTACCACTTCCTGCAGCTGGCCTTTTCCCGTCCCACTTTATGTCTTTCCTCCTTATGGGCTCATGGAGCGCTGTGTGGCAGGAAAGAAAGAATCAAATACGAACAAACTGTGACTGACGATGGGGAGCTACAGACAGCTTCCCAAAAAGGAACGTTTGCAGCGTAATCTTAAACTTGAACACAGACTGAGGACTGCTCTCCACAGGAGAGGGGGAGTATGAAAGCTCTTAGCTTAAAGGTTGCTGCACATGAACAGTGTTGATAAAATGATGGAGAAGGTCAAAATCTGATAAATGTTTTACATGATTTCTGTTGGACTGTTGAATTTAGTTCCTGTGACATCTTAACTAAGTTATGTAATGCTACCTGTGTTTTTGAGATACTGGAAATCTGTTAATCTCATCTTTTAGTATTGCACATTAGATTGAGATACAATTAAGTACAAGAGCACACATTTGTTGTCCAGCTCCAGATCAACTACCTGGGAAACTACATCCCCAACACGTGGACATTTGAGACTGGGTGCACAGTGTGTCACGAGGATCTACGACCTCTAACAGCTCTTAAGGTCTGTTCACATCCGTTCCTCTGTGATGCTTCAGTCACAGGCTGTTGTTTGGTTCAACCTTTGATGCCAGATTAAAAAAAGCATAAACCCTTCTTCTGGCACTTTTTTTTTTTCTAACAGGAAAGTGAATACCCGCTGGTGGTGATTGGCATCTTCATTCAGCAGCCCACCCCCTTTGTCACGGTGTTCTTTGAACGCCTGCTGAAGCTCCAGTACCCCAAGAACAAGCTCAAACTCTTCATTTATAACCAGGTAATAAACATACAGCCGCCCACAACACCACAACACCTCACTAAGCCGTACATGAGCTGTCCAAATGAAAAACTGGGGCTATATTTCATAAAGTCATCATCAAAGGGAACCTTTAATGCTTTTCCTTATTTTCTTTCCTACATATCCCGTTCCATGATGGATACTCATATGAGGTCAGTTTATGTGAAAATCTGGGTTTTGCTGTGTATGATACTCCATTACAGAGAGAGTGAACATCTTTATTTGGTCGTCTCAGATACACAGAACAGGAGCCACACCCACCTGCTATTTAAGCCTCCTGCTTCTGAGGGCCAGCTGAACAAAAGGGGCTCAAAGGGAAGTGGAGGGAGGGTTACGTGCAGCAGCATACGACATACAATGAGGGACACCAGAGGTGTTGTACAACCTTACCTCCTGAACCTCTCAGTCCTACAGGGCAGCAGAGGAGCCTGTTACTGTGGCTGCTTCTCTGAGCTGCCAGTCTCATGCAGAGGGTGTTTGCCGTAGTTACACTTTCTGATCAGCTTATCAAGCCCGGTGCAGTCTTTTACAGTGATGCTGTTTCCCCAACAGAATGGCAGAAAGTGTGCAGGAACTCAGTGCAGACAGTGAAGGATTTGAGCCTCCTCAACAAATAGAGTCTACTCTGTCCTTTCTTATAGGCTGCATTCAATATGGACTCTGAGATATTTATAGGACTGAACAACTTCACTGCTCCCTCCATCAATTATGATGGGCTAATGGGAAGTCTCTGTTGACAGAAGTCCACAGCGGCTAACCCCTTGTATTCAGGATCAGACCATTTCTCCTACTCAGGGCTATAAAACTGTAAAAGCATCCCCTTAGATTTTCCAGCATTTAACACCAAGATTAATTATTTTTGACCGAATCTTACCAAAGGCAGGTTCAAGGAAATCAATGGTTTGCACCACAGTAGATAACTGTGATCAGCGTACAGGTGTTACATAGCACTCTGCACATCCTGACAAAGATCATCAGCATAAAATAATTCCTGAACCAGTCTACAGTCTGGCTGGACAAGCCCATGTCAGTGAGCCTGTTCAGAAGGTCAAGTGTATCGAAATCTTTTGATAAGTAAATGAATAAAGCTTCGCAGTATTTTTTCTTATCCAAGCCCTCAATGCAGTGGTGGCTGTACTGTGCTGCTTTCTAACACCCACACAGGATGTTATTCAAATCTAAATCATCTTTGAGTTGCTCACAGAAAAGCCAGGACACATAATTTAGAGATCAGCCTGTAGTTGTTTAAAACTGAAGAATCCCCTCCTTTCAGGAGAGAATTAACAAATGCAGATTTCCACACTTCAGGAAGTTAAAATATGTTTTTGTTTCAGCAATAAGGTCAGCCTTAAAAAAGACAGGGTCAAGCTTACCTGGCCCAGCAGATGTGTTTGTGCCAAGGTTTTTCAGAGCTGTACAAACTTCAGACACAGTAAAAAAAGTGAAATTAAAGCTCTGAGTCTCTTGGGCTGGGAAACCACATCCCTGTTAACACAACTCACGTAATGGAGCATGAAGAGACTCAAATAGGTGCCCAGAGGAACCGGTCAAGAATAGCTATTTTGTCAGTTACCATATGTGTACAATTCATAGTGCCATCTCCATAAGTGGATTTGGTCACTTTTCAGAATTTCTTCTGACCCTTTAAATTATTTGTAGTTTTGGAAAGGTAATAATCGGATCTAGCCTTCTTGATTATTTTTATTCTACCCTTAACTCTGAATTTGCGAGATGGAGCGTGCTTAGTTTGCATAAAAACATTATAAAACTCCTCCTAAATGTTCCTTTTTGAATTTGATATGTGTTTGTTAAGATATGATTTCCAGTTTTGCCTGTATCATGCTAATAGAGAATTCTTCCAAAAATTCCTGGTTCCACATCTGGATCGAGTCCAAATGTTAATCACTTCTAATTTGGGCCAAGCTCCACTCTGGGAACATTTTCATGCAATATTAATCCTCAGTGTTTTGAGTAGTCCTGCTAACTGACAGACAGACTAACCAAACCAAGCACATTTCCTCTTTAACAGGGAAGAGCCCAAATTATGCACCAAAACAGCTAAGAAGGGTATTCCAAACACATGTTTCCACCCTAACCTCTTCTTGACAAAAGAAGGAGCAGCTTTACTTATGTCTCTCTCCCCTCAAGAATGGTGTATGTCCTTCGGTAAGCTGTGCATGACCTGAGAGGAGAAGCTGCTGGTGAGCCCCTCGTGGGCAAGCGTTGACCTTTAGTGCTCAGCTGTTCACAGCTGGGCCGGCCCTGTAGGCACACAAGGCATCAGCATTGGGGCCGGGGCCAGGACCTGGGCGTGCTGAGCCCTACAATCACAGGCTGGTCTCAGGAACATGGGCTAATCCTCTTTCATTTATAATAACATGCAACATCGCAACATACTTCATGTTAAGGTTTTACACATTGCAAAAAGCCTAGCCTTTTATTTTGCTAATTGTCATATTGTGCAGTAAGACCACTGTGGTCTTCATGGTCTGCATGTCTTTGTAAATCCATTTGTCTTTCCTTTCCCTCCAGGAAGCTCATCATGTGCGTCAGGTCCACTCTTTCGTGCAGGATCATGGGAGCCTTTATGAGGACGTTAAGCTCGCTGAGCCTGAAGAAGAGATGGATGGAGGTGCCTCTCGGAATCGAGGCTTGTGAGTTCTGTGTAACCAGTGGTTACCTAAACACGACACATCTTCATTTAAAAATGTTTATCAACTGAGTTGTTCAAACCAACTATGCTCTTCATTTCTGCAGCCTTTGGGTCAATAAGCAGACCATAACTTCATCTGTGCTAATATATCAGTGTGCTTTCTTTCTTCCAGTGATCTGTGCCGAAAGGACCCAGACTGTGAATATTTCTTCAGCGTGGACATTGAAGTGGTCTTAAAGAACAAGAATACACTCAAAATTCTCATTGAACAAAACCTGTAAGTAATGTATTGATATTGAATCCTGATCAGCTGATGTGACTTTGGTAGTCACAGTAACACTGATTTGTCTTAATGTCTTTCACTCCAGTGTATTTTACATGAGTCTTTATCATCTGTATGTCGAGATGATGAAGTGTAACACATAACACTTCTTTCTTAGTCCTATTGTAGCACCGATGATAACTCGAAGTGGTCGGCTGTGGAGCAACTTTTGGGGAGCCCTCAGTGAAGATGGTTACTACGCCAGGTCTGAGGACTACGTGGACATTGTTCAAGGACGGAGAGTGTAAGTGTCTCAAGAATTGCTCCCTGAAAATCTTTAAACGATTTAGCAGCATGGGACTTGGAAATACACCTGTTCTGCTTTCCTAATTTTTTTCATATTGGTAAATTGGTGGATGCTTATGTTAAATGTGGTTAAGGTAACCTGTTCGGCCATGGAAACCCATCCCATGAACCTCTCTACACACTGTTCTTGAGCTGATCTGAAGGCCACATGAAGGTTGGAGGTCTGTGGTGATGGACTCTGCAGAAAGTTGGTGACCTCTGTGCACTATGACCCTCAGCATCCTCTGACCCCACTCTGTGATTTTACGTGGCCTACCACTTCATAGCTGAGCTGCTGTCGTTCCCAATCACTTCCACTTTGTTATAATCCCACTAACAGCTGACTGTGGAATATTTAGCAGTGACTGGACTTGTTTCACAGGTATCATCCTATCACGGTACCACGCTGGAGTTCACTGAGCTCCTGAGAGCGACCCATTCTTTCACTGATGTTTGTAGAAGCAGTCTGCATGCCTAGGTGCTGGTTTATACACCTGTGGGCGTGACTGGAACACCTGCATTTTTAATGCAACTTCTAGCTATATCATGTGCTCATATTACATATTCACAAATTGTGAATTTCCCTCTAGGATCAATAAAGTTTCAGTAGTTTGTTTTTCTGTTTTTACAAAGACACAAAGACAAACTACTCACTGAACTGAACTCCATCATTCAACCTTGTGCTGAGCAGAATCATTGACAGTACTCTTTAAATCCAAATTCCTGGTATACTCATCCTGTTCTCTTCTCTCCTTCTTCTTTTTTGCTGTGGCTTGCTAAACAGCAAACATTCATTCCATAAATAAAAGAGAACAAGGAAGTACAAGAAATATTCAAGAAATATATTTATATTATTTAATTCAATTCAATTTTATTTATATAGCGCCAAATCCCAACAAACAGTCACCTCAAGGCGCTTTGTATTGTGGGTAAAGACCCTTCAATAACACAGAGAAAACCCAACAGTCAAAACGACCCCCTATGAGCAAGCACTTGACGACAGTGGGAAGAAAAAACTCCCTTTTAACAGGAAGAAACCTCCAGCAGAACCAGGCTCAGGGAGGGGCAGTCATCTGCTGCGACCAGTTGGGGCTGAGGGGAGAGAGACAGGACAAAAGACATGCTGTGGAAGAGAGGCAGAGATTAATAATAATGATTAAATACAGAGTGAAGTATAAACAAGTAAATAAAGGTGAATGAGAAGAAACAGTGCATCATGGGAATCCCCCAGCAGCCTAGGCCTATAGCAGCATAACTAAGGGGTGGTTCAGGGTCACCTGATCCAGCCCTAACTATAAGCTTGATCATAAAGGAAAGTTTTAAGCCTAATCTTAAAAATAGAGAGGGTGTCTGTCTCCCGAATCCAAGCTGGGAGCTGGTTCCACAGAAGAGGGGCCTGAAACCTGAAGGCTCTGCCTCCCATTCTACTTTTAAATAGAGCCAATGAAGAGAAGCCATAATGGGAGAAATATGCTCTCTCTTTCTGGTCCGTGTCAGTACTCTAGCTGCAGCATTTCAACTCAGTTTTCTGTTTGTGTCGGTATCAATTATCTGAGAGTATGCTGTTTTTAGGGGCGTGTGGAATGTGCCATATGTGTCCAATGTGTACCTGGTGAAGGCCGGCCTTCTCCGAAAAGAACTGAAAGACTACGAGCTGTTTACTTCACACTCCTCTGATCCTGACATGGCTTTCTGCCACAACATACGCAACAAGGTCAGCAAGACAAAAAGATGAGCACAGGATATGCTTTTTGGTCTAAAGAAAAATGTAAAGTTGTTCACAGCAATAACTCACCTATTGGTTTTTCTCACAGGGAATCTTCATGTATGTAACCAACATGCACACATTTGGCCGCATCCTGTCAACAGAAAATTACCAGACCAGTCATCTACACAATGATCTGTGGCAGATTTTTGAAAATCCCCTGGTGAGATGCTTTAAAAAACACCTGGAAATATTACTAACTGTTGCACTGTGTTAGTGTCTGCTGGTAGAGAGGTTCTAGCTCGTGTTGGTTGTTATTACAATGGCAGAGTTGCAAGGTCAGTAGAATTATGCTGTTATATATGACATAATACCAAAAATTAAAAATTTTATAGTGTACATAAATTTTAAGTACAAAGTCAAATCATCCTTATAAATCAATCAAACAAAACTCAGCAAAATAATATTTTCAGAAATCCTGTCTGGTTATTCTACTTATTTTATATTAGAAATATTGCGCAAATGCAAAGAAACGGTCCTACATATGTGTTAAATATAAGCACTGAAGGACATATTCCCACAGTGTTACTGGAGGCCAAAGTAATGCCATCCAGAGTAAGTATCTGGTTTGACACCATGTTTCTAAGATTTGTGGGGCCGAGTACAAGAACTTCAGTTTGATCTGAATTTAGAAGCAGGAAATTAGAGGTCATCCAGGCCTTTATGTCTTTAAGACATTCCTGCAGTTTAACTAATTGATGTGTGTCATCTGGCTTCATGGATAGATAAAGCTGAGTATCATCTGCGTAGCAATGAACATGTATAAATAAGTAAAGTCAAGTTTATTTATTAAGTACTTTTCACAGACAAACAGTGGCAAAGTGCTGTACACAATAAACAAAACAGGAATTAAACATCATAATAGCTAATTAAAAATACACACTAGAACAACAAAGAATGAACAGGTAGTTCAAAAATAGATAGTAATAATAATAATAATTCTCAGCAGAGGGCCTGTTTAAGCAAAAAAGTTTTAACTGCTTTTTAAAAGAATCACAGAGTCAGCTGACTGTTCCACAGCCTTGGTGCCACAGGCTGAAAGGCTCTTTGCACTGAGCAAGTCTGTGTGATGTGTTTGTTTCAGGACTGGGAGGAGCGCTACATTCATGAGAACTATACCCGCATCATGAAGGACAAGCTGATTGAAAATGTGAGTCGCAACTCAAGCTGAGCTATGGTCAGATTAAACCACTGCATGAGCTGAAAAACAGAACACATGTGAACTTCCATGTTTTTTTTATCAGTATTGTGACTGCAGGGGCCTGCAGGGTATGATTTCAATGAATTAATATATTGGATAATCTTTTTTTTTTTTTTACTTTTCCAGTCGGATATTGAAAATCATGTAATTCTAATGGTAGCAGTTATTACATTTCTGGCATAGTGATGTGGGCTGGTATTACAGTCAGCTATGATTCTATCAGAGTTATGGCTTAATCTGATTTTGTGTCCTGCCTGAACTAACACAGTCTGTAGGGCCTTCATTTAAGAGACAGTGAATATTCATGAGAATGTTCAAGTGCTAAGAACCCACTGTGTGGGTGTCACACGTGTTCTAGAAAATTTCTTGAATAAGTTTTTAATTAAAAATATTTTTGAAATTCTGATTACATTTTCCTTTGAGGAGACGTGTTATTGGGCTCTTTTAATTCTGTTGTATCTTCTGTCCTCCAGCCTTGTCCTGATGTGTACAGCAATACGTAACTGAACGAAGTAACAGGCAAAACAATGTATTGCTCAACTATTTAAAGAGCTGTTTCTTTATTTGTGGTGAAAGTTTAGCTAACTTGCTGTCATTACACTCATCCCACAATGCGATACGTGGCATGTTCCCTGCTTTGTTCTTGATCCTGACTGTTCTGCTGACTTTCTTCTGTACCAGAGGCATCAGGGTGAGATTCATGGCTCAGGCTGCACTGTGGGGCCAACTCTGGGAACTCTGTGAAGAGCCAGTGACGGTCTTTGAAGAAGCTGATTCTCGTGGATTGTGCAAAACTCATTCCAGTATTCATTGGCCCGGCTGTTGTATTCCTCTGCAAAGGTAAAGTGAAGTAAAGCCAGGGTTTCAGTAAAAGAGCATATGTTGCCATGCTTACAAATCATCACAAAACATTTCAAAGAGCTTAATAAGACTATGCATTAAATTAAATCTGAAGTTGAAGTGGTTGAGAGTTAATTACAGCTACAATCTTATGCAATATCAACAGCAATAATGATCAGGTCACTTTCACGAAGAAACTGAAATGAAGGGAATGTGAATGCAACATTGGGAAGTGTTATCTTCCTGATCAGTAAGCTGTTATTGGTTCTTGAATGTCAGTCAAACTGTGGTGCAACCTTGTTTCTCTGCAGGTAGAGGCTGACTGTTTTCTGAGACTTTCTTCTTAGCAGCTGCTTCTCTGCTCATCGGTCCACTCCACATTGTCCCTGATGACAAGAAAACCCTATTATCCCAAAGCAATGCGGTACAACAGCAGAGACCCACTCTGAGCAATACGATGAAGCCAACAGTGAACATAGCCATCACATTTGCTAAAAGTTTCAAATTGTATTAAAGACAAGTTTATTAAATATTATTATTAATTGTAACTTTACAAAAAGTTTAATAATCTGTTTATTTTTATTAGAAATAAAATCACTGATTTTGGGTTCCCCAGAGACCTCAGTCTGTATTACATGTACGTTAAATATGTTGGTAGGATGATGATTAACCTTAATTCTAATACTTAGAGGAAATGTTTAAAAGATTTTTAGGAGGTGGGGGTAAACTATAACCTTATGTCCTGTGGTGTAACACTGGAGGTGACCAGAAGTAAAAAAAAAAAAAAAGACATCTGTGTGCTCAGTGTGCCAGACTTAGCAAACACGCAAAGTAACAGCATCAAAAGCTATTTCCTGTCACCTCACCATCAGCACAGATACATATAAGGTATAATGATCACAGCATGCTGTGACCACAGGATGCAACACGTCTACACATCATCTCTGCTTTCTGTTGACAGACAGCGCAGAAAGTTTCCACCTCACATTATAAACTAATTTAAGAAACGTACATGTTTAAAGTGAAACCTCACAGGTTTTACGTGTTTAAACTTCACTGTAGATAAAAAAAAAGCCTTCATGTCAAATAGAATTTAAAGCCCAGAGTGAACATGACACTGGAACTCAGCTAAAGACGAATAAATTAAGCAGTTCATAATTAAAATACACTGTAAAACACACAGAGTAAGTTAAAAAAAAAAGAACTAGCTAAGAACGAAACTAGCTGAATTAGAAAAGATCTGAAATATAAGAAGCGGTTGCTCTCAGCCTGCAGTCATTTTCAACAGTCAAACTACAGAGTTCTTCCCTTGCTGGTCAGTAACAGTGTTTCTTTTTACAGATTCAGCGTCTGAAGCTGCTGAATCTGTTTGTCCTCCACTGCTGAAACTGCTTCCAGGAGCCTTTCAGAGGAGGCTTTAGAAATGTGATCCTGCATGTGACACTGTTTGATTCATGTATGCTTTATATGTTTGTACGAGTGAGCACACAATCCACACTGAACTGTTGAGTCTGACAGACTTCATACCTTTAAGTTTCCTGCAGAAGATCAGAACTCCAACCAGAACCAGAAGAACCACAGAAACCAGACCTGCTACAACTGGAATGATGGAAGCAATACGTAACTGAACGAAATAACAGGACAATAACATGACCATTAATGTATTGCTGATAAAACAATGTAGAGTTATTCTGAGCTGGAAACATTGTGTCCTGTGTGTGTTGAGGATCCAGGTAACAAGCAACATTGGCACTCAACAGTCCCCAACACTGGAAATGTTGGACTGGCAGTCCATGCAGCCGGTGAAAGTACTGGGACAGATGGTGGCCGACTTTATGTGATGCACCCAAGATATGCGGTGGTACAGCACAGCTTGGGATGTTGCACACCCAGGCTGAGTGGCACACACAGGAGCTGGATCTGCAGGGGCGGGAGATGACCCGCACTTCTTATATGCTCAAGGGCATGGTAGAGGTATGTAAGTGGCCATAGCAGGCAGTGCAGCTGCTGCCCCTACTGTCGGGGAAGGCAAAGATGGTGGCACTGAGCCTACCACCGGCATCACGGGGGAGCTACTTCTACAGCTCTTGTATGATGACAGAGGGAGAATTGCTGATTCCTGGAGCTGTTGCTGGAGCAGTTTGCAGCAATACTGAACTGAACCAAGTGAAGTACCATTGTTGTTAGCTCGTTTGTGGACGAGCTGTATTCACGCGCGCAAGCGTTCAAAGCCAGACTGACACGTAGGCAACAAGTGCTTCACGGAGCTGCCGTCACGGGTGTGGCCACACTGAGTTCACCTGACGTTTCTCTGACTCTTGCAAAGACCGGGTCCACAGGACCGGAGCTGGCGTCCTCTCCGCTTCCCTCTGCACAGTCTCCACGGCTCTCTGGATCGCGAACGGTCTCCAGCGCACACAGGAGGCTTGTTCTGTTGGCTTCCACTCATCCACGTGAACACACTTTTCCTGTGATGAAGTGCAACAAATCACGCTGACACATCGCAGCTCCTCTGTGCTGCGCTTCAACATCACACACACCGTGCCACATCTACAGATGATGTTGCAAAGTGAAATTGCCGAAATGTTCCCATTAGCTGAATGATCACAGTGTCACTCATTCGTTCAGTCATTGTCATAAATTACTTTAAAAATACAGCAGAAAATTAATTACTGTGTCAGTGTTTGTTCATAAATAGTAAAAAAAGAAGTTTTTCTTCCATTTGGTGATGCAGGTCTGCAGCACTGGTGTTCTGTTCTAAGTTAGCATCAGAAGTAAGAGCAGCCCTCTTAATTTGTAGGTGTAGGTGTGTGTGTGTGTGTGTGTTGCATACTCCGTGTCCATGAATAATAATTTCTTTCATTAATGTGGGCATGTGCTTAAAGGCCAAATGACCTTTTTGATATCTGCAAATCCGCCATTTTGACAGCATCATGTGTTTTTACCGTCCACTCCTGCATTAAAAGGAGAGCAAACTACTGCTCCACAGTCCTGACCTGGGGGCGGCTCCAGGGAGAAGGTCACGGTTCGTCCTCAGGGAGGAGAAACAGATTCGAAAGTTCCTGACTGAAACTGAAGGTGGCGCTACAGAGAGAGAGTTATTATTATTTTTGCATGGGTTATAGATAGACTGCTCGAAATCCGTTTGCGGGTCTGAATGCAGAACTGCTCGTCTCACCCCGTGAAAGAGGAAGCTGAAGCATTTAAACATTTCCTCCTCGTTTGAAGAATCACTGATGCCGCCTTGACACGGCGGATGAAGATTTCCTCTGTCCGACGGTTTGCTTCAGTACTTCCGCGTTTGTCCGATCTGCCGCCGCCTGTTAGAAGAAGCTCATTAGGCGTGGAAGCGAAGGAAGGGCAGCTTTATCTATGGAGCACTTTTTATTGCAATGTGCAGAATAAAAAGAGACATAAAACCAACAGAATTTGCAATGCAGTAATAAAAAGTAAGCTATACAGAAATGCATACGCAAACATTTGGTTTTGATACATCTCTGAGGGAACAAGCTGCTGTGATATTGCATATATGATTTTTCAAGTTTCAGACCTGCCCATTGATTTAATGGGATGCACGCAAAGGCCTGCGATCTAAAAAAAAAATTATGTTTAGCTATAAAAATGATTATTGTCTCTGTATACAGTTTTACTGAGTAACCCAGGGTCCTTCTGTCTGCTGTGGTTTACGCACTAAATGAGCCGAGGCTTCCACGGGGAAGTTTGTGATGAATCCTTTCGATATTACTGCCCCTGTTTTGGCCTAAAATAATGATTTAATCATAGCTCGAATCATCCCACTTTCATACTAAACTGGCATGAAGGTGTTTCTTAATGTGCCCACTAATCCCTCATTACCTCGGACTGCAGGTACAGCTCACACTAATTTCAAGTTCAGGTTCTTTTTGTGCCCTAAAGATGGTTTCTTTGATTTGAGGTTGATTAAATTGCAGTTTTAGTTTTGAGACTCATCGTATCAGAGCCAGGAGGATGCTTCATCTTATTTCATTTGCTCTTTTAGGCCTTTTGGTAGCGCTGAGCTGCATTTCTTCTTTTTCTATTTTTTTTTAACGAACCAGATTATTGATTGTCACCCATGTCACGAGCTTTGGGTAGCGACCGAGAGAATAAGATCAAGCGGCAGAAATGAGCTTCCTCTGAAGGGTGGCTGGCCTCTCCCTTAGAGATAGGGTGAGGAGTGCGGCCATTCGGGAGGGATCTCAGACTCGAGCCGCTGCTCCTCCACATCGAGAGGAGCCGGTTGAGGTGGCTCGGGTATCTGACTAGGATGTCTCCTGGGTGCCTCTTGGGTGAGGTGTTCCAGGCATGTCCTAATGGGAGGAGGCCCCGGGGTAGACCCAAGACACGCTGGAGAGATTACATCTCTCGGCTGACCTGGGAACACCTTGGGGTCCCTCCGGATGAGCTGGTGGAGGTGGCTGGGGAGAGGGAAGCTGGGCTTCTCTGCTTAGTCTGCTGCCCCCACGACCTGGCCCCGGATAAGTGGAAGAGGATGGATGGATGGATGGAGATATTTGATTAACCACAAACCTTTTTCAGCCTAATGATGTCCTGCTTTGCTTGTATAGACTTCTGTTTGGACCTCATATATTCAGTGAAATGCTAAGATCGACACCAGATCAGATTAATCACATCTTGGTTCTTTTGATTTAAAGTCCACTGTGGTGGTGTGCAGAGGTAGCGTTGTCCAAAAAGGTATGGATGTAACTGTAGGTGCCTTAAACCTGCATGCTTTCCAGTGGCCACAGGGGGCGACAGTTTCAAGTCTTAATCAGTAATGTGGTCCCATTGTAGGGAAAGCATACGATAAACAGGATAAACAGGACATTGTGGTGCGTGTGGTTCACGTTGCTGTCCTGTGAGTGTGCAGCGTCCCTCGGTCTCTCTGTCACGTCAACCCCTCGTTCCTCGCGCCTGATTTTGAAACCCCGAGATGACGACACTGAAAGCTCCCACCATGAGGCTCCGCAGTGGGGCTCCACTAACCGGTGGGCGGTGTCGCTGTGGCACGCACCATCTTTAATACAGTGTGTGCTTTGCTAAAGCAGCCGAACACGCTGCCCTGAGCCACATTAAAATGGTGCACTTTTGCATATTTTCCCAGGTTGCTGGTGTTGCCTCATTTAGGCAACGCTGACCCGAGGCCACGCTGTTCTGATCCGTCAGCCGGAGAGCAGAGAAGGTAAACACAGCAGCATCAGATTAATGGGCTCTATCATTATTCAGGGATGGTTGCTGCTAAAATAAACTTGGAACCTGAACTGATTGAATACTGGCAGTAAGAATTCCTCCTGTTCCATGGAAGAACTGCTCCAGTGCTGCAGGGTGATCTAAAGCCCGGCTGGTACGCAGAGCTGGAGTTATTGGATGGTCTGAAAGAGAAGCTCGGTGCTGATGTTCCCTGGAAATAAATCCATCCCACTAAATGCCTCCTGACACGTTTATTAGTAAAAGTCAAGACCTATTAGCTGACACGTGGATTAAAAGCATCGATGTTTCCGCGTGTGATCGGCCATACGTCACGTGCTGCACGTCGATAACCGCAGCCGGCTCTCTAATAAAGGCTGAGAGGCTGAAGTGTCACCACAGCAACCACAGCAGGTTTCATTTTGCTGTCGGATACTTTTCAGAGTTCTGTCGAGAAGCAGGGAGCTGAACTCTGACCTTTTGGTGTGACCTTTCACCTCAGCAGTGGGAGATATTAAGTCTTTCCTGCTGGTCTCTCTGCATGTAAAATACTAATGAATATGAATGAGCAGTTGGAGCCATATTATCGCCGCAGTATCTCTTTATTGACATTCACCACATTTCATATTGAGTCGCTTGGTGGCCAGCTGCTTCGGCTGCGAGGCCCGCCCACGGCTCATGAATATTAATGAGCAGATAGACGCGATCGAGAGGAGACAGCCGGAGAGGGCACACCAGGATGACAGACGAGAGAATTTATGATCCCTGGGGCTTTGGAGCGCTTGTTCACAGTTCAGGAGAGCGTGACTGCACGTGTAGCGCATATTATAGCCCAATAATATGGTTTCATTCATTGCTCGGCCGAAAGCATGCAGACGCCGTGGCATTTCAGTGCTGTCTGACAGAGGAACATGACTGTAACTCCACGGTCATTAATATGCAGCTCTAACAGCCTCGCCTCGTCTGGACTCAGTCTCTCCAGCAGATGTTGAACCTGCTGCGGGGATTAGCTCCCATTCAGAGACAAGAGCATCAGTGAGGTCCAGCACTGATGTTGGGTGATAAGATCTGCCTCACAGCCGGCGCTCCTATTCATCCCGAAAGTGTCGGATGGGGGGGGATTTAAGGCTCCATACGGGCTGCTCAAGTTCATCCTCACCGCACTTGGCGAAGCATCACTGTGTGGTGCTGGTTTTACACATGGAAGCATCTTCATATAGAAACACGAATTCTTTCACAAACTTGTAACACAAAGCTTCTCAACCGGTCGACCCTTTTAACCCCCTGAGCCTCTTCAGCTCCCGGGGAGTCTAAAGATGTCTTTATGCAAAGACTAGAGCTAGGCAGCATCTCTAACACTAAACAGTTTCAGGCCTTTTTTTTTTTTTTTTAACTCTTGGCTCTGTGTGATGTCATAAAGACCAGATATGCTTATATATACAGCCTGAATGGGCCATTAGAGGAATCGCAGGTTTTGGCACGTCCTCGCTGCTGCTCGGGCACACAGCTCTGGCCGTGAGCAGAGAAGCCCCTCCCACCTGCTGTTCAAATCTCATATTTACAAGGGGCAGCCAATCAGAATAAAGTTGGCTTAAGGGGAGAGAACTGAAATCATCTTGTTTCAGACAGAGGACGAACTGTGGGGCTCCATCAAGGCCCGGTACCCGGTAAATAAGGATTACTGCGAGCTGAGAAATGAGCACAAACTAAAACATTTTAAATGAAAGAAGAAGGTGAATACCAGATTAAACCATATTTTTATTTTGATGAATAAAGGTTTCTTTTCACATATTTCCGATACGTAGGTGCCTTTTTACAATAATTAAAAATGTAATTGAAATCTGTTGTGTCTTCTGACGCAGTAATTAGTCGTGAAATGAACATTTGTCTGTAAAACCTAAAACCTTAACTTCAGCGTTTTTGAATAATGCCGTCGTCGCCGTTTCTGCCTGAGTGTTTACCCGTGTGCCTCAGACTCCTCGGGCTCCGAGGTGAGGATATAATATTTCACTGGCTTCACGAGAATATCGAATAAAACAAACTATCTGGAATCAAGAGCAGCAGCTTTATTTTCAGGCTCCGCTCCATGAATATCAAATGAAAAGAAAAGTATCAGGATTCAAAACAGCTGCTGTATTTTCAGCAGCTTGAAATTACAGCACTGAAAAGGCTTTCACTCGCAACCAGTGAGCCGAAACCTCTTAAATATTAAACTGAATCTGCAGAGCTGCAAGTGCATATACATAATCAGGACAGATGTAGTCCTGTAATTAACATCAGAAATAGACTATTAACTCTTTGATGGCCTTGAAACCTTCATTTTAACAGCACTGGCTAAACGAAGCCTTTATTTACAAAGACAGGTTATGCTAATGTGTGTCGTTAATCAAAGTTATGGGGCTTTTAGCTTGTTCACTATTCTGGCAGCTAAGATGAGCCTGTTAGGATGCAGTTGTCTGGTCTGATGGGAGAAACAACCAGCTGTAACTAGAAAATTAAATATTCCTGCTCAAATTACCTATTATATTTCACCAAACACAGAGGGCATTTGATGATATTAGTCCTTGGCGTCTTGCCAAATGAGTTTTCTTTTTAATTAGCTTTTTCTTGTCTGTTTCAGGTAGATAATTTTAGAAGCTACAGTAGAAATGATTGATGAGCAGGAGGGTTGGAGGGGCGGCAGGAGAAGTGGAATTAATTACCCATGGAGACAAACACGGGAGCTTAGCACTGAAAGTTTCTTTTTTATCTCGACTGCCAAATGTTTGAGCACAACTTTAATGTTCTTCAGGCTAAAGCAGAACTCAAGACATCAAAACTCCAACACCTATGGAGCCATGCAGCAAACACAATTCTATATTCTTCAGATTATTCTTCATTTGTTTTGTTCAAGTGTTCCCGCATACATGGAGCGTTTTCCTTCACTTTGCACCAGCTCATCCCAAACCCTCTCAGCTGGCTTACGGTTCGATAGCGTCCAGGCGATCTCGTGCGGTATTCCTTAACTCTGGTTAGTCCCGTCACGAGCTAAAATTATAGGAGCCAATATTCTTGCAAATGGGCTATGCACTAATTTACCAGGTGTTTAAATGAACTTTCCACCTCACTGGTTTAAAACAGGAAGGGGCGCTGCTCTCTGTCAGGGTTGCGAGTGAGAAAATTTTGTCAATCGGCTGATCCCCGATCGGCAGCATTTGGTGAAGGTGGGGAGGAAGAACTTCCCTTTTAACAGGAAGAGACCTCTGATAGAATCCGGCTCAGGGAGGAGATGTTTGGGGAAAGAAGAAAGGAGAACATAAACTAAACTGGTGGTGTCTTAACATCTCAGAACCAACATTTTAGTGCTTTTGTACCTTAATAACCTAAATAAAATATCAGACTAGTATCTCTGGTGCCGACTTCCACCAAGAGCAGCAACGTTTATACAGCTGGTCGAACAGTTGTCAACATCCCCACTGTAAATACTCTGGGTTAGGTGAAAATGTCAATCAGGAAGCAGCACACAGGACCCCATTCGCTCTCTGTAAATTAGGGACAACATGTCATCACAGCATTAATCAGTGCAGGTGGGCATCACCTGGACTTTACACCAGGGAGCTGTTTAATGTCCAGTCTGACTGTTGGGCATTTGTAACCTCCAGCAAGTTCAGAACATCCATCCATCCATCCATCCAGGGTCGTGGGGGTGCTCTCATAGAGTGCGTGAGAAAACAAAAATGATATTTCCCACCACGATTTCTACATTAAGTGGTTGAGATTGGAGTGGAGCTCCTTTGTGACTGGGGAATTATAGCTGCTGCTGCTGCTGCTGTTGATGAACCAGCTCCTCGTGTTTCTGGAGCGGTACTCGATGGAAACTCTTCTCCTTTACGCTGACGTTACCTTCGGATGTAAACGCAGCACTCTGTGAGCATTTTGTCAGAGAGCTCATTGCCTTTATGTTTCACTTGGATGCAAGATTAATTATGGGAATGATCTTTTTTCCCAGATGAATGCAGGGGTAATAACTCAATAGCATGAACTCCACTAATAAATAAAGTCAGTGTGTTGAAACTTTATGATCCATTAGTTAAATTCCTGCAGATAATTTTCACTTCAGCCGCGCTGCGTTCAGAGCCGACTGTGACCCAGACCGAGACCCGAAAATAATCCTGCAGGTTGAGTCGGGGTTAGTCTGGTCTCAGGTCAGTTTCATAATGACACTGAGTGACATAACGTGAAGCAGATTACTGACAGCGGTGGGTTAAAGCGCAGCGCCGGGTCACCTCAGGACAAAACACGTGCCGGCCTGAGCGCAGCCAACAGCTGGACCGCTCCACTGCAGTCCAGATGTTGGGTTAGAGCCATGAACCAGGTTGAACAATGCTGCTGTGGAGTCTGTTTGTTCTCAGTTTCACTTGGTCCCTGTTCAAAGTCAGCATAATTGCCCAATCTTATTCAACATCCCTAAAAAGGCAGCACTATATTTGTGTGTCTGCCAGAGTGAAATAATGTGTGTTTGATGATGTTGGTATGAAAAGTTAGATACATAGAAATAAAAACAAATGTATGAAGTGCAAACAGATTCCAAAGAGACTGAACACTGACTCCATAATGAACCTGGCCTTTATTCTCCCACCAGTTTCTCATATTTTAACGTAGCATCCAGCTGTCAGCCATTTATGATGCTTCTCTATGAGGACATTTGTTAAGCTCGGGGGCTCCTGATAGCTGAGGGGTTCGGATAAAATGCTGCTCCAGGTTCAGTTGGACGTAGACGACCGCGTTCACGTCCTGAACGGGACTTTTTCTCAGACGTTTACAAAGCCGGAGGGAAGCGTGGCTCCGAGGGCTGATGTTAATCTCGGTGCCACGCAAACATGTTGAGGTCTTCGTGCTGTTTATGCTCGTGTGGAGGATTTTCATGCTGCATTCTTCGAGCATTTGTGCAGAAAACAGACCTGCAGACTCTTTTTTTTTCTTTTTTCTGTGAACATCATTTTAAAATGAAATGTTTTTGTGGACGAAGCCTGAAGGGAGTTCAGAGGTCTCTCTCTGCCAATCTCTCTCTCTCTCTCTCAGCAGGTTGTGTGTAATCTCCAGTCTGTTCACAGCTGGAGCCACCAGACCACTTTAACATCAGAGCTCCATCAACACACAGACACACACACACTCACAAATCACAGTGTGTGTGTTCAGAACGAGCACTGAGCCTCTTCTGTTTTGATTACTGGCTAATTTGCATGATACACCCTGCTGTGAGCTCTCTCTCTCTCATTCTCACACACACACAGACTCACACACACACACACACACACGCATTTCTGCTGTGCTTTATGCCAGTGTGATTGATAAGATTTCAGTGTTTTATTATCAGAGAAACAATAGACTGCAGCTAATGACTGGTGTGTGTGTGTGTGTGTGTGTGTGTTGTAACTACTGGGATCTTTTGCTTTTTTATCATTCTTGTTTGTGTGTGAAAGCCGCTCCGTCTCGGATACGATCGTCAGCGTTTCCTCGCGCTGTGAATAAATGCAGCTCGTCACGTCCTGCAGCGACGGCTCAGCCGAGCGCTGCCGCGGTAACAACACCACACTGGACGGCTTCGCCAGCGGCAGGATGTTAGTTCGGCTTTTTAAAGTATCTGACCTGCCGCCGGCCAGATTGCCGGGACGTTTGCTGCAGGTATTCGTGCCTGTGAGAGCATCAATCCCAGTGACTCTGATGACCTCCTGCAGGATTGCAGTCAAATAGAAGCAAATATGCATCTAGAAAGTGAATGTGAGCCACATACTGACGAAGCATTTGTGATATCAGAAGAAAAACAGTTCAATATCGAAGCAGCATTATCTGGTTTTGGTAGCTGTAGCAGCAGCTTTAAGCGCTCAGGTCCAGCCTGACTGCAGTTTGTTTGAAGCTCAGTTCTAACCTGGAGACGGCCTCTTCCTGTGTGTTTTCCAGAAGCTGAGGCAGCTCGTGGGAAGCAGCTGATTGGTTGACCTTTGCAGGGAGGCCGGGAGTCGAAGGCCATGGCGGGCCGACTCCTCCTCTTCCTGTTCGTCTCTGTGACGCTCTGTCACGCTCATTTGTCATCCACGCAGCGCCTGAAGCCCCGCCTCCAGAGAGACAGACGCAACATCCGCCCAAACATCATCCTCATCCTGACTGATGACCAGGACCTGGAGCTGGGTGACTGAAACTCCACTTTAAGCTTCATTATTAGTCTCAGTCTGACTGTCAGGACTGTTAATGCCATAGAACACAAACACACTTAACACACATACACGAGAGGTTGGTAAAACAACACGATGCTTAATTATTGCAAGAGGATTACATCTGTTTCTCAAAGTCAGTCCACGTGATGACGGATCTCGTTTACAGTGTTTGCAAATCATTAAGTTTCTCCTTTCTGTTGTTGTTTGACCCTCAGAGAAATGCCCTCTCAGGTCGGGGTTGAACACTGTGGGAGGATAACTTCTTAAAGGATAACTTCTTTTACGTCCACATGACTCTGAACCTTTTAACGCCCACCAGGGCACTGCTGAACCACTGCGGGTGGGGTTAGGCTGCATGTTAGCTACATGTTAACTACACAATGTTACCTCTTACAGTTCTTCTCTTAGGGGATTTCCATTTGGATGATAAGAGGTTAGCCCAATGGTGAAAGCTCTTATCTAACCACAGATCGAGATATTTCAAGCCTTTTTACATCCTGCAGAGTTTGCGAGATGAAGATCCGATCAGGTCGGCCATTGTTGCAGTTGACAAGGTGCAGTTAAATGCCTAAGATTGGTTTTGGAGGGCCAACCCTCCTCAAGCACCCCTGGCTGCAGTTATGGATCTTTTCCATGAATTTTAACTTATTTATACATATATACTAATTTAAATAAGGAATCAAGAACTTTATCACCAAAGCAGGCTGTTTGTAAGTTTATAATGTGCTCACTGTCTCTCTCTCCATGTAGGTTCAATGCAGGCGATGAATAAGACTCGCCGCATTATGGAGGAGGGCGGGACTTCTTTTTCCAATGCCTTTGTAACCACGCCCATGTGCTGTCCGTCACGCTCGAGCATGCTCACGGGGAAGTAAGCGCCTCTCTGTATTAGAAACGCTTTAAAAAGGTGGATGTGGGACTTCGTGTGAAAAGTGACGCGAATGCTGTAGCTGCAATTTTTCTGTTGGCCAACAGGGGGCGACTGTTCCAGTTATAGTTTCTTGGCTATGAGTAATTGAAGAATATCAATCTGATACAAGTGTTGAATCATTGAGCTGTGTGCCTCGGTGTGAGGTAATCCATGCCTTGGTGGGTCAAAGGTGGTTAGGCAGCACAGGGAAGATCTTCAGTAATGAAACCACATCAGCACTAACACGCTGCCTCCCTCAGGTATGTGCATAACCACAACACCTACACCAACAATGAGAACTGTTCCTCACCGTCTTGGCAGCGACAGCACGAGCCACGAACCTTCGGAGTCTACCTCAACAACACTGGTTATAGGACAGGTAGACAAACGCACAAACGCACACTGAGGCTTTGTTAGGCTTCTGCTAATACGTGTGCGTGCGCTCTTTCTCCAGCCTTCTTTGGAAAGTACCTGAACGAGTACAACGGGACGTACATCCCCGCCGGGTGGAGGGAGTGGCTCGGTTTGGTGAAGAACAGCCGCTTCTACAACTACACGCTGTCACGCAATGGCGTGCGAGAGAAACACGGAGCGCAGTATCCACAGGTGAGGACACACAACCCTGACGCTGCACAGAGCTAGCAGCGCGCTGCAGTTAGACAGCGAGAATAAAGGACCGGCCCACACCAGCTTCAGGTTGTGAATGAATTTTCACTTAGTGTGAGTAGTTGTTCATTAATCGCCTGTTATTGGAAACCTTCTTCTCCACAGATGAATTTTTTGCATGTAAACTTCCTGGTTTCATGAATGATGTCTATTGATTTTTCATTGAATTGGTACAAACAATTAGAAATCTGATAACAGAAGAACTGTTAGGCCAGATCAATGAAAGGGACTTGATTTGACAGCTAACATTTAGCATGTGGCTAAAGTTTAAATGAACCTCATTATTGTCCTGGTGGGTGTCAAGAAGTTAGTTGAGCCACCCGACCCCCCCCCCACTGTCCCACTATCTAAACAAGGCCAAAAATACCATTAAAAAAAGAAGGTTGATGTATTTTATAGTAAAGAAAATCAAATTTTGCAAAAAGAAAAGTTTGAACTTTAATAAAACATTTGTTGCTAATAGTGACGTGTGTTTTTGTGTTTCTAGGACTACCTGACCGACCTGATCACGGCCGAGTCGATCCGTTACTTCCGCTCTTCAAAGCGAGTTTACCCCCACCGGCCTGTTCTGATGGTCTTGAGCCACGCCGCGCCTCACGGACCCGAAGACTCCGCCCCGCAGTACAGCACCGCCTTCCCCAACGCATCGCAGCACATGTAGGCCTCCCGCAGACACACACACACACACACACACACTGATCTTTTCTTCACTTCACTTTCACTTTACATTGACTTGCATTCATTTCCTGGAGAATCATCCTAAAGCAGAAACCTGCCTTCATGCAAAAATATCACGATTTACATTATAAGGACTTAATTTTTGTCCCCACAATGAAGTCGAGTCCCCACAGAGTGACTTTGGAAATGCATTTATGCCCCCACAAAAGTAGTAATGCAAGTACACGCACGCGCGCGCACATACAATGAGACTAAGCCACTGTAATCCAGCAGAACAATGGAGCAGCTCTGTTCTGCACCACGGGATAAATCCTGGAGCAACACGACCGAAATGACACAATCCTCCCTAACGTGTGTGCACGCGCACGCATGTGTGTGTTAACGAATACATTAGTTTTATTTACTCTCTTTAGACGAATTTGAGTTCAATTTTTAGTGAACATGATTAAGTCCATGTGTGAGTCCTGAATCAAAGGCATGTTTTCTTGTTTGTGATCTGACTGGGAGACAGCTGAGCAGACAAACAGAGACATCACAGCCAAATCTTTTCCATCCCGCAGATATAAACAGATGCCCGAAGAAATTCCGCCCGGACTCCCGCCGTCAGGAGACCGTTTAAATCCCATTCAAAGCTCATGGGGATTTTTATGCAGGTTTTTCTCTTCCTGTAACACAAAAACGCTGCTGGAAGTGCGCCGGAACAGACGGTAATCCCTTTCCTCTGACAGTCGGTGCGTAACTCGACGCTCGCACACCGGCGTGATCGGCGTTTGACAGTTTTGTCTTTGAGCACAAAGCACAGACACGGAGCTGCTGTATGAATGAGAAACCGGAGGCACAGAGTCAAAACCAAAACCTCATCGACATGACGGCTGATTAAGACCCGGCTAAACGCCGAGTTTGAGTGGACGGAGCAGAACGCCGGCGCAGGCTTTAATGAAAGTGGAACCCTTCTGTGGGTCGAGTTTACGCTGCAGCATCTCCCCGACGTAATAAACTGCTCTGGAACAAGTGAACCTGCAGCCGCTGTCCTATGAAAACATCAGCATCAACAATTTAGATTTTACGTTTCCGCAAACATGAAAGCAGCGTTTAGATTCAAGCAAAGTACAAATGTAATAACTTTTTTCTTTATATGCCGCCTTAATTTTATATAGGAGAAAATATTATATAGCATTTACACAGATTACACAGGACAAGAGAAAGGCATGAAGCATTTATGGTTTTTAAAAACTCTGCTTTTCCATGTGTTTATTATGCTAATAAATTCTATTATTTTTCAGTTAAAAAAAGGCTGTAAATAGAAAAGCTGATTTGAGTGAACACTGAAGAATTTGGAATTTGGAAACAGTCCCTAAAACTAAATAACCCAAATGTCAACAAATTCTCCAGGTGTTGTCGGGCAGGTTTGAACTCCGGACCTCGGCGCTGTGAGGTAACCGTTGAGCCGCAGCTGCACGAATGAGCCGCGCTGCGTTCGTTCAAAATGAGCAGAGTCGATCTTCCCCATAAAACGGGCTCGGCTCCGCACGTGTCAGCCGAACGGTTTCTCTCCGTGTGTGTTAAAAAGCTGCAGATGTTTCCAGCTGTCCGGCGCTGCAGAGTCCCGACAAGGAAATTTAATTATGAAGCTGCCGAGCAGGAAGGAGGAGTGAGGAGAGTAAATGAGTTAGCTGATGGGAGTCATCCATTATCCACACAGAACACAGTGCAGCCGCGGCTAACACGGCGGGAGGACAGCGTGTGTGTTATTAATGAAAAAGGAGCATCTGCTGTCATCACTCCACACACAGCTTCATGTGTCCTGCTGCATGCAAACATGTTACACTCAGCTCCACACACACTTAAACACACACCGCACTTAATTCTAACACTGCTTAGGCCACATTCATGTTCAGTCCTGTTATTTAAGGCCCACAAACAGGGAGGAAGTGGTTTAAACCTGCATTCTTCCGAATGGCCAGCAGGGGGCAGACTGCTGATCGCATAGAAGTCTACTGAAAACTTCCTGAATTCAAGCAGAATTCCGCCGGTGCAATTCCTGATTTCAATTTTTTTCTCCACCTGTTTAGACCACAGGTCCAGAGAACCTCCACTACCCAAAAATTCAGTCCACTGAATATGTCTGCATATTCATGTGTGTGTTACTTTTTTGGTCATCCTTTAAAATACCACCGTGCCAAAAGCAGGAAGTTGCATCACTGTGGATTCAGGAAACATTTAGACTGCTTCAGATTTGCATTTTCCATCAATATGCACACATTAAACCATGATTACAAAGCAAAAACACATTGTTAGGACAGCAGGACGTGTTCGGCACACTGTTGGAGCCCCTTTGGCAGCACTTCCAGCCTGAAGTCTTCTGGGGAAAGTCTCCAGGATCCACCAAGAACACTTTCACAACCCTGCTGGAGCTCATACAGTTTTTCATTTTTACATTTCCTGTTTTTCTCATTTAATTTCCTGCTGCTGCTGCAGCAGCCTTAGTAAATACAACTGAGCGAGACGTGACGTCACCGCAGACGTCGAGGATCGCTGCCAAAGCCTGCGGGGGCACAGGCCGAGTCAGGGGGGCCTTTCTGTTGGGGAATATTTCTCACTGGAAAGTTAACCGCACGCACATAAAGAAATCAAAATAAGACAACAGAGGTCGAGATGCTGCAAACCGAAACAAACTGATCACAGAGACGTGAACCGCTGAATAAGAGGACACACACACACACACACACACACACATAGATGTGGACAGTTCGTGAAGGAGGCGTGAAATAGATCAAACGTGGCTGCAGACTGAATGACCACAAGTTCAAAACAGGCCGAGTGAAACACAAAAGATGTTGAACATAAAACGACTAAAATGGACTGAAAAGAGACACAAAAAAACTGACTAATGGGTGCAAAACCATTGCAAAGAACCACAAAAATGGCCGGATAGAGAGCCAAAACACACCCCTGTCATCTGTAATCTTTTTCTTGTTGTTGTTGGTATATATCATATCATCATTATATCATAATCGATCTCTGACCACAGACACGGCATTAAAAACATCATCCTTGGATCAAAGTTCAAAGTAAATGTTAGTTACACATCTTTGCTTTGTGCCATGATTTACTGATATACTAACTTTGTAGAGTTTCTCTTGAGTCGGTATTTTGCTGGAAGTCGTTACTTGATGTTAGCGATTAGTGGAATCAGTTCCTCAGAAGCTTGGAGTACTTGGGAGAGAGCCTAAAAGTCCCTATCCTTATGCTTTGGGTTTGTCTGGGACATCCATCCTGCCTCTCACACGTGGAGGTTACGCCACGAGCTGTTCGAGGCAACCAAGAGAGTCGGGCTCGTGATCAAAGCTATAATACACTCTGTTAATGCACTGGAAAAAGCAAATAAAACAGCAAGTAATGCATGAAAAAGAGACCACAGCACTGCCCCCGGCAACATTCCTCAGTGATCACATGACGGGATATTACTCTCTGCTGAGGAAAGTAATCAGATTATCAAAAGCCTTCAAAGAAGCTAAGAACTGAACCTTGACATGAAAGCCTTTAATTGCAGATTGTCTTTCCAACACAAAGAGCTCATTAATTAAACGACACTCTGCCTTTCTTCTCTCCCTTTCTGCCGTCTCAACCAGTACTCCCAGTTACAACTATGCTCCGAACCCGGACAAGCACTGGATCATGCGTTACACCGGCCCCATGAAGCCCATTCACATGGAGTTCACCAACGTGCTGCAGAGGAAACGACTGCAGACGCTTCTGTCTGTGGACGACAGCGTGGAGAAGGTGGCTGATGCACAACTGTCACGCACGCACACACACACGCACACTCACACTCACAGAAAGAGCTACACACATAACTGCAGAGGCCCAGGGCATGAACACATGGTCTGTGTCAAGTGTGCGAAAGTGTGAGTGGATGAAGGAACACCACCTCTAACTGTGTCGTGTTTGCTCCTCAGCTGTATAACATGCTGGTGGAGACGGGCGAGCTGGAAAACACCTACATCATCTACACATCCGATCACGGCTACCACATCGGACAGTTTGGCCTCGTTAAAGGTGAGAGCGGACGAACAAGACGGACTTCAGCACAATCAAAGCTTTTGTGTCGGGCTGATCTCTGCTGCTGATGGGAAAGAGGAACATCACCACTGTGGTTATTGTTACATCCTGATCTGCTTTAAAGGGCTTTCAGCAGGAGAACAGCCGCAGTGAGGAGCGTTACGAGATGTGCGCCAAACAACAGCGATTATAAAAGTTTGGGAATCGGAAAGGAAGCAAATCCCAGACATTTAGACTCTTAAGACAATAAAATCCTTGTGTTAATTAAACAAATTCTTTTATTTGATCATCAGAAATAAGACCCGACACCAAAAAGCCATAAACTCTCCTGCACGCGTGGATCACCATCCTTCAGTGTCGCGACCAACAGTGATTAACAGTGTGTGTGTGTCTGTGTGTGTGTGTGTGTGTGTGTGTGTGTGTTCCTCCAGGTAAATCCATGCCGTACGAGTTTGACATCAGAGTCCCGTTCTACGTCAGAGGACCGAACGTGGAGCAGGGCAGCATGTAAGCACACACACAGACACACACAGACACACACAGACATCAGCTGACCTGCTGCTGTACTCAGTAATAACTTCAAGCATTATCATATTATTATCTACAGTTGTTACACGTTGTGATTGGAGTTCCTGGAATGAATAAAATCAGAGACCTGACCTAAGACTCATCAGTCTCACAGGCCGGGAGACTGTGACTCCCCGGCAACCACAGGTCGCTAGGGGAAAACGTGTCGTCTCCTAACGATGCCGCTGCTCGGTGAAACGGGGGTGGGGGTGGGGGGGTGCTGCACCAAAACCTCGTTGTGGTTGCTCCGGTCATTTCTCGAGAGATAATCTCACAATTAAACAGTAATTAGAATGGGCAGGTTTTTGCAGCTCGTGAACGTTTGTGTTTCTTGAGTTCAGAGCAACCCTGTTGTACACTCTCTGTACCTGCTCTGCATCACACAGCAGACACACACAGCAGACACACACACGTAAAACTGTCCTGCTGTTTCCCCAAAGCAGAACTATGAGCTTCTGGGTTAGACGTGAGTGCAGATTTAAAAACTGAAATCATGGCTGGATAAAGGAAGCGCTGGACTATCCTAGACAAATATGACGGCGCCGTTTTCTTCAGTGGACGTTAGAGTCAGAGCCGATCATGGGTTCAGAGGGAGAGTTTATTTCCCTTCTTCAGGGCAGAAATTATCGAGATAAAAAGCGCTTTGTTCTGTTGAACTTTCTTCCCTGCACGGCTCTGCAAACCCAGCACAAATCAGTGCTTTAAGCATTCTGTAGCTTCTCTTTGCTTTCAGTAATTCACTTTTAAATTTTCAGTTATATGGGCGCAATATGGGACGAGTAATTTATCCTTTTAATCGTTTGCATAGAAGGAATTTAGTTCTGCTGTTCTGCTTTGGCAACAAACAGTTTTAATGGTGGAAGATTTCACTGGAAAGGTTTTGAGCCAAAACAAATAAAGTTTCTCTAATTTATGCCTCCCGTGTCATGTGACCAGGAGAGAGGTTGGACTACCTGTGCAGCCTCTGTGGGGTCCAGGTATGGTCTCGCAGGTGTCACGGAGGTTTACCTGACTGATGCTGAACTCTGATTAAAGTGTTCCTCTAAGTTTTATGAGCAGTGCACAATAAAATGAATGCTGACATGCTGTTTGTGTGTCTGCATCAGTAACCCTCACATGGTCCTAAACATCGATCTGGCTCCAACCATCCTGGACATCGCCGGACTCGACACGCCTCCAGACATGGACGGAAAGTCGATATTGAGTCTGCTAGACACAGACAAACCTGCCAACAGGTACACACACACACACACACACACCCCCAAATGCCAAATTGTTGAAGCATTTCTTTTCCTTATTTTGTAACTAGCCAAAGAACAAACTGCAGTTTTTTCGTACCAATATTCCTCCTGAACACAAACCACGAAACCCCGACTGGAGCTCATTTCCCGGAGTTCTCAGTGAGGCGATCAGCCGCTGGTCGCAGACCGAGGCGCGTCACCGGCGTGTAAATCATCTTCCTGCAGAGGGCTGGCGGAGCAGCAGGGCGTCTCTCAACTGTAACGACCTCATTTAAACTCCTGGGTGCACGGCGGCTCGGCAGCACAAAGAGCCATCTGGTTTGCCCGGAGCGAGGGAAATATTCTATTAATATTTATAATGATCAAAGCACCAACAAAGGCAAACATAAAGGCGAGGAGGTCGGAACAAACAGGAAGGTGTTTCAGGGGGCCGTCAAACCCCCGAGCCGGGATGAAAAGATTTTTCACACCAGGCTACAGTTCAGCGCCGATAACCGGTGATTATTTCATCTCCATAAAACAACCTGCGCCCACTCACAGCACCAAATGTGGGTAAATCCACCAGAGAAAATAGTCCAGACTGAAGGACAGTTTGATTGGCAAACTTTGGAGCTGTTTTTAATTAATGAAGCTGTGTTTGTGCGTGTGTTTGTGCGTGTGTGTGTGTGTGTGTGTTTGTGTTTTTCTCACAGTGAGTTGTGTATGCTGTCACATCATCTACAGCTTACGTTTAAAAGTGAGTTTTCCTTCCCTGCTGGGGTCCAAAGGTCTTCTCCCATCATCTCGCTGCCAATAACCAGCAACAGCCATCGAGTTTATTATAAAAGAAAGCAGCGTCCTCCTCCTGCTTGGTCTGGGTTTCAGATGATGATGGATCATTGTAGCTGCCGCCCACACACACATTCATTCAGAGGGGAGGGGTGGGAGCATGAGCCCCTCTGATGCCCCCTCATAGCCCCCCGCAGCAGGCTGGTGTACCCCACCTCCCCGCCTCTCTCCCTGTGGGCTCCATCCCCTCACAACCCTGAACAGAAGAAGCAGAAGAAAATGGACTGATGGCTGATTTAAAGTTGTAGCAGATTTAAGTTTCAGGAGGATTCGAGTAGAAACAGCTGTGAGGTTCGTGTCGGCTCAGCCAGAACAACAGTAGTTCACCAATGAAGATCCGAAAGCGTTTTGTCCACACGAGCGTTTTTCCTTGTCAAACACGTTGCGACGCAGCACGTCTCCACGTTTTTATCTCGTTGAATTTACATCACAGCAGATCTGAAACGTGAAGTTCTTAGTTGCTCGGTTCTGCGGCGCTCTGAAGCCTCTGAGGAGACGCGTCTGAAGAGCCTCTGTGGAGCGCAGAGGGACTGTACAGCATCTGTTTCCTTTTAATTCTCGTGAGGCGCAGAGGAAACACAGACAGTAGCAGAAATTACAGGGAGCCAAAGTTTATTGTGAATAAGCTCTGATTCTGTGCAGCACAGGCTGCTCTGTGGAGCCGGGCTCCTCCTGCAGCGGCGAACAGCCAGCACCGAGCACACGATCGCGATTCTGCTTCAGAGGCAGGCGCGGTCACAGCAAGCACGGCCGACGCTGGAGACCTGCGAGAGAGGGAGATGCTCCTGTTGCTGCTGCACGCGTGAGAGCAGGCGGCATGCAGACGGTTTAATGCCGTTCACGCTGCAAGTCAGCGGCGGTAAACTTTAAAAGCTGTGGCTGTCGTTCGGGTGCTTTTTGAATTATTCGATTTTGAAGTTTAAGGAAACAGAACATAAAATACTTGTGTACATAAAGAGCCTAAAGTTAACACAGGGTATAATACAATTAGCACTCCGTCTTCCAGTTTTTACAGTCTGATGGAAACTATCAGATTGGCATCAATCCTGAAAATGTGGCCAAGCGCTAACTTTAAGTGGTTTGCTGGCTGCAGGGTTGGATGCTAAAAGCTTCACACAAAAAGCCAAATATTTATCTGCTTGCTTCATGACGGCCGTCATCGCGGGAGCCTAAAGTCGTCCCACTTCAGTGTGTTTGAAACCTCGGAGGCGGAGCGTTCCTCTGGCTTTGTGTGCGAATCCTCGTTATTGTGTTTGAGTCTTCCTGGACTGTTTGTTCTGTGAATGGATAAAAAAAAAAAAAGTGCTGCAGTCGTTTCCACGTCTTTAAAGTGCAGCAGGAAAACCAAAATGTTATTCCTGAACGTTAAGGTTACAAATATCCCAGAATAGGAAGCAGATGATGAGGGTCATGAATATTATATAAATATTATATAAATGTGTGCGGTGTTTGATTTGAACTGAGGTGAACTCGCCGCTCCTGACGCGGCGG
This sequence comes from Pterophyllum scalare, assembly GCA_024447675.2. Classification (NCBI taxonomy): domain Eukaryota; kingdom Metazoa; phylum Chordata; class Actinopteri; order Cichliformes; family Cichlidae; genus Pterophyllum; species Pterophyllum scalare. The sequence goes on along the minus strand of JAMQGT020009468.1, from coordinate 127,145 downwards.
GAAGAGGAGCGCCGACCTGAACGCGCGTTTCGGTCGCGGCAGTCGCGGCAGTCGCGTTTAATGGAGTCTGTTAGAAAAGGAGCAGGCGGGAGGTGGGGCGAAGACGGGCGGAGGGTGTGACTGAACTCTGTTTTCGTGCTCTGCAGGTTCCAGGTGAACAGGAAGCCGAAGGTGTGGAGGGACTCGTTCCTGGTGGAGAGAGGGTAAAGACACCGCCACACTGCTGCTGCTGCTGCTGCTGTCAGTGCAGAGCGCAGCCCATCGCTGGGAAAACACCCAAAGTAAAGCTTGTGTCTGTGAGTCGTGCCGACTCTGATCATCTTTGGTCACAGATGAAAACTTTGAGGCTGACATTAATCGCCGCTCACGGGCCACAAGCTTCACAACACTTCATTAAGCTTTAATCAGTTAAATGTTCTGCTAATGGAGGGTTAAAGGTTAACTCTCAGCTCCTGAACGTTTGAAAACGCAGATAAAACCTGACAGAAATAAACTTTAATTAAATAACACACAGACCTCCGCCCTGCCCGTGTTTTAACAGGAAGCTGCTCCACCAGGTCGTCGAAGGCAAGGAGGTGTCGCAGGAGGAGAACTTCCTGCCCAAACGCCAGCGAGTGAAAGACCTCTGCCAGAGAGCCGAGTACCAGACGCCCTGCCAGCAGACGGGACAGGTACGGGAACACAGCTTCAGGAACTTTAATCCAGTCTCGTTAGCTCACCTCCCATCAAGGACTCTGTTCTTCATCCCTCTCCTCCCTGAATTCTCCCAGTCCTGTCACGTTCCTTCTCCACCCTTGGCTTACATTACTCCGATTCCTAAAAATACTTTACTCCTGACATTATCATTGTGCTTTTTATCCGGTTACTTATTCCTCATTACATTATTTTACTCTTATCCCTCTTTTTTATCTTTACTCCAGAATTCCTGATTTTACTCCTCCCGGCCTCACTGCCCATCCTTACACTAAATAATCCCTTCAGTAACTTTACTCCTGACCTCATTATTGAACATTGGATCCCATTACTGAATTCTGAGTGCATTACTTTATTCCCAGCCTTTTCCTATAAATTTCCCTCTGGTCCCTCCACTCCTGGTCCCGTTAGCTACGACTCTTCAATTATTTCCTATCATTTGCATTCCTTCAGAATCCCTTCTTTGCTCCACTCCCAATCCAATTCAATCATCTTATTATCTTTCCCCCACCTTCCTTACTGTACTCCTGATCCCATTTTTTACCTTCTGGATCAGGTACTTTGTTCCTGATTCTAATACTTCACTCATTCTTATGTATTTTACTCCAGAATCTTATTTCCCTCCTCCTCCGTCCCATCGGATCCAGTCCTGTTCCCATCCTGCCGCTACATCCCTCCGACAGCCGGTCTGGTTACTTTACTCCTGTTTTCTTTAAAGTATTAACACCCCCAGTCCCACTTCTTTGCTCCAGACTGGAATTCTTTATCCAAGATCTCATAGCTTTATTCCTGGTTACTCTTGGATTCCTTTACTTCAGACCCCGCTGGATCTCCTGATGAAGATATTTTTCCTCTGCACAGCTTACCCTGTGATTGTGATCTCCATCCAGTTACATTAGCTGTGATGTCATTATTTCCTCATCACTCCGGATCCGGATACATTCACGATTGATCTGATTTGCTCTTAATCCCTGTTTAATCCTCATCTCCTCACTTCACATACATTCTACTTACTCTCAGTTCCAGAACTTCGCTCCAGATCCCACACATTTGATTCCTTTCGGATCCTGGCTGCTCTTTCATTGACAGTTTCTCAATCCCATCATTTCACTCGTGATCCGGTTACTTTATTCTATGACCGTTGTGCTCCTCTGGCTTTAATCACAGTCTCATTACTCGTTATTCATGCTTCACATTAACAGAATGTTTGCACTCTTTCAAATGTTACAAAGTTTTTCCTGCACCGTCTTTACTCTGTGCCGTCCTCGGTAACGAGCTTTTCTCCTCTTTGGAACGAACGCGGGAAAGCTGCAAACAGAGGCCTGAAAGCAGGCGAGCAGATTGTGTCGGAGAGCTGAAGAACCAGGCGTCATCTCTGTGAGCCACGAGCGCACAGTAGCTGCTGTGATGACGAGAACGTCCGGAACACGGCGGACGCGCTGAGCGCCGCGACATCAGAGAGGCGCGAAGAGGATCGAGATGCGGCAGCACGACAGGAAGTTTTCCACGAGACGTTTGGAGAGCGGTGTCGTTGTGTGTTTGTGTTCACGCTTGTTTGAGGTTAATTACACTTGTCGAAAAATCCCTTTAGCAAGTTGATTAGTCTCTTAGCAACAGAGTCTGCCGACTGCTGGATTGCTGTGATAAACAGCCCGAAGAAAACTGTGTGTGTGTGTGTGTGTGTGTGTGTGTGTGCGCTTAATAATTCAGGCGTTTGTCACTCTTTAATGAGCGAGCGTGACTCAGGGAAACGGCTGGAATTCATTCAGGTCATGCTAATCTGCTAATGAACAACCACAGAGTCAGGATGCAGCCACAGAGGAATGTGAGTGTGCTACATGTGTTTAAAGAGGCAGCAGTCTGCCTCTTCCCAAACCCCACCCTTCCTACCCCACCCGCCTTCACCCACATTGTCAGAAAGCCCAGCAGGTTTCCTCACTTGCTGATCGAGTAGAAATAAATCCAGCTGAGTGTTGCCTTTGAACCCTCTCAGGTCCTGAGGCTCTCTTCATCGAGTGAACACCTGTCCGAGCTTCCCTCCGGTTTTCCTTTCAGACCCCCTCCCTTCAGTGAGGGAGGGGGTCTTAGGTGTCGGTGATGTTTGGTATACCTGCATGTTCCTGCTGGGGTTTTACCTTTAACGAGCTCATCTACAGTGACTTGGATAATACCTCATGTGCACATCACCATATTTAATGTCTTATATTAGACAAAGCTTACCTGTCGTTCGGCATTTGTTCCGGTACTCACCTGGTGCTTTGGGTCTTTGGGATATTCCCGGTAGAGACTGTGTGAGGAGCTCAGGGGAGCTCTGAGTAGAGCTGCTGCACGGGATCTTCCAGAGGTTCTCCAGAACCATCTGATCCAACAAAGACGCTCATTGGGTTAAACCTGTTGTTGTAAACAGGAAGTAAACAACTCGTTTTTGTCATAGATTAACTTTCTGTGTTATTCATTCTGCATGTGACATCACATCCTGACCGACGTTTTTCCTAATACAACTCTCAGGATGCTTTTTCCATTTTAACTTCCAGGCGTCGCACCTTTGTGTTGGAGTATTTAATACATTTTATGATAAAATTCTGATGTCAGGGACACTAAACTGGCTCCATGACTTTCTGTGTGTAGAAGTGGCAGTGTGTGGAGGATGCCACCGGGAAGTTACGGCTCTTCAAATGCAAGAATGAAGGAGGAGGGGCTAAGAGCTTCCAGAGGGTTATGGGTGACCGTCAGCGTCCAATCAGCATCAAGTCTCAGCTGTACCTTCCAAACGCCGGCGCCTGTGACTGCGACTTCGACGACCTGCAGCCTCTGAACCTTCGACCCTTCGCGATGAAGCCATTCAACAAGAAACCTTTCTTCTCCAAGAAGAGTGAGTGCTAACACTTTAGTCCACCAGGGGGCAGCAGTGATTATTATTATCATCACTTTGTGAACGCCATAGCTCAATAATTACGGCGCCTAGGATTTTCAGATTGATACCAAAGGTGTCTCTGCTAGAAACATTGGATGAGTTTTAATATTGGTGCCTGTGACCTTAAGGGCAGAGGTCAAGTTTACTGAAAATCTGAATGGAATAGCTTGAGAAGGAGGTCACGTATGATCTATTTTTTAAAACCATGCCACAGGAGCATCATCATACAGGCCTCTCATGCTGATAGCTTTGCTGCATCCACTGACACTTTGGAATTTGGCGGCCTCGATACGATTCACGCATTTTTATTTGATTTTGCAGGTTTCTCTCTGTAATTCGTAGCTGTGCCACCACCTCTGTTTGAGTCTGTTGACAAAATGACATTCAAAGCTTTTTCCCAATTTGCATTCAGTGAATTCTCATAATAAAATCAGCCGTCTGCTGTCAGAGTCCTGTGACAGATTTTCAGGCTGGGGCACAGTTTGATAGCAGAAGCGTTAAAAGATGCTGCAGATTATTGTTGCATTTTTGATTTTGCCTTAAATGTGAACACGGTCTGGACCGTTCTGTCGGCGTTGCTGCACATGGTGGTCAGAATGAAGGACTGACTCAAAGGGTGCAGGTGTTTCATTTTTTATTATTTGTTACCAGGTACAAATAAGGAGAGCTGATGTGTTTAATTATACCTCTGACAAGTAACAGGCAATGAAGTGTCATCACTGTTTGGTTATTAATACTGTCGTGACAGTGCAGGTAAGAATGCGCTGTGATTGAGAGAGCATTCGTATATTAAGGCTTAATAAACTACGATAACCGTCCTGGCTGAGGACCACGGTCTCAGCCTTCGGCCTGTTTCAGACTTCTGCGTCAGGTCTTTGGGCATAACCAGAAATCCCCCGTGAACCCTACTCTGTAGCCCGTGATGCTCCTTCCCCTGCACCTCTCGAGTAATTTAAATACATGCTGGGTCAATGCAACCCACGGGGACTGAGATTTACCGTTATTCTGTAGCTTTAAACGTCTTAATTTTCTAGCAGTTAATTGCTTATGATTTAATTTTTTTCTGTTTTTTTTTTTGCTGTTATTACTAAATTTTAAGAAATTTCTTGCCGGTATTGCATAAGTGAAGCAAAAGCCACAAAGTGTATGGAGGTGGTGTATCTCTGTGAATGAATGATAGATGTGTTACTGCGTGTGACGGCACTGAAACGTGTTGCCGTTGATGGTCGGGGAGGAAGACCGAAATGGGAGGAGAGGTTTTTTTTTTTTTGCTCTTTTCCGTTTCCCACGTGTGTGTAAAGCTTTTTGTGTCTTTCACTCCTCTGATTGACAAACTCCAGCTACTTCCTCCCTGCATGACACATCTCATGTGTACAGCAGGTGTGAGGTGACTCACTGCAGTCGTGGAGGAGTGCAGACTATTATCGTGGTTTGGATCATTATCTTTGAGTTTAGCACTGGATGGTTGGGTGATCCTCTGTCTGACTGAGTTGGGCTTGGAGGCCCACAGATTTTAATAATCCATTTATCAAACTGCCTGCACAATTGGTCAGATGTTATATTAGAGCTTAAAAATAAGTGGAAGACACTCCTGCAGCTGTGCAAAGTTATATCAAGGTAGCACTTGAAGCTACTGCCGGCTGTTGTGTAGGAGCACACGAGGTTGGGCTTATAACGGTCTTTAGTACATACAGCAGCGTGCACATGCAAGCACGCATGTTAAAAAGTCTCTTCTTCATTCCTTTAAAAGGAAGCAGATTCTGACAGATTAGCTCAACTCTCAAATCTGTGTAACGAGAGATTAATTAACCACATTTGCCACCGGGGCTTCCAAGCTTCTCGCCGCCATAAAGGCTTTTCTGTTTTCCTTTATTTCGTGGGAAGAAGCTGTAAGCAAAGATGTTTTAATTTGACTCTCCAGGAGAGAGAACCTGGGGGGAGGAGGTCAGCGCAGGCTGCAGCTTGCATTTGATGGAGTAACGCTGACCTCTGATGCCTGAGGACGGCACTGCATCACCCCAACGGTGGTCGAGATGCAGCTGTTTGTGCTTTGGTTTTGCCTTTACTGTCGCACTGAGACATGCACAACTTTATTTAGAGACTGCAGGAAGTGGATTTTAGTGTGTAGGGTAAGAAGAGTGTGAGTGCTGAATTTCACTGAGAGTTTGTGTTTGTGTGTCAGAGTTCAAAGCCCTGAAGAGTTACTCCAGGAACCGTTACAGCCGCTCTCCACCCGTGACGAACAATTACCCCGGAAACCAGAGCTCGGTGGACGAGGCCAGCTGGGATCAGCCAATAAGAGACGAATCTGAGGATGAGTTCAGCGGTATGGGAGGAGTTCCCAACTCTGTGGCCCCGCCCAACTCCATCAAAGTCACTCACAGGTCAGTAATGTTTGTATTATTTTAATTAAAAACATGTTGTAATATGATCTGATGCTCTTTAGTAAAATATGATTGCTATTAAATATGTTTTTCTGCAGATGTTCCATCCTGTCTAATGCAACAGTAAAGTGTGACACGGGAGTGTATCAGTCCCTGCAGGCCTGGAAGGACCACAAGCTGCATATCGACCACGAGGTAAAGCCCTTCCCACTTCTCAGTCACACGGAGCTGTTGTTTCAGATGAACGTGAGGAGGAAGTTCATCCTGCATCCTTAATGAAGAGCGAAACATTTTTGGGTTTCTTTTCATATTGCTCATATATTTTAATGGGACATTCATATAGGCTTAAATTCTCCGGTGAAGAAGACGTGTCACTTTTTTTACTGTAAATAAATCAGCTGACCCAGTCTGACTGTTGGACCTGCTCCTCACAAACTGCACAACCAAAGCAAAACTGGAGCTTTGTCATCACAAACTGTGTGTGAGGAGCCAATTTAAGTGCCTTACAGTTGCATTCTTTCTGGCGGCCAGCAGGGGGCGATTCCCCTGGTGATCAGAAAGTCAATGAGGAAACGACACCTCTGCTCATTTGATCTCTGACCTCAGAAAACTCAGAATGTCTAAGCTGCCAGAAACACCTAGACAGACGCTTCAAAACAGGACTTCACAAATGAGTCAATAGCTTCGGTCATATTTTAAATACACTTAACTGTTTTAAAGGGTTTACTTTAAACCAAACCCACGCTTAACCAACCAGCAAAACAAGAAAAAAATCCTCTCGGATTCAAACTCTGTCCCCTGCTCAAAAGTCATGTGACTCTTAAGCCCTAGTTTATTTTGTGAAATCCCCACCTGACTAAAGGTCCCATAACCCACCTGATTCAGGCTGATGTCCTTGAGCTTTGAAGCACCCGACTCAGCTGCATTTGTCTGGGAGATGAAGCGACGTCCCCGGCGATTAATTTACTGGTTCGTAAAATAGAAGCTGCTCCTCGTCTCGAGGATCCGGCTGCATGTTGGATTTGGCACACAGAACCCACCATGTTTAAGGCAAACGTGTTAAACACTCTGTCATGTTGTCAGGATGTCAGATTACAACAAATCAAATTAATCGTTGTGTATAAAAGTAAGAAAACAGTCAAAATTAAGTAAAATCTAATGGGTAAGGTTAAACACAGTGTCCATTTAAAAGCCAGTAATCACAGTAATTACACCAGTGATTACACTGCTCAATGATCGAATCATATTTTAGGTGCTGAAGTGTGCATAATTGTCACCCACTCACAGAGACTGTGGCTGACACGAGCGGCGGCAGCAGCCCTGCTGCCTTGCAGGTGAGCATTTACATGACTGTGCAGGACGAGGCCGAGCGGTTATGTGGCAGATAGCTCTGTCCATGTTCTGCATCAAAGACGATTCCTGGTCCCGCCCTCCCTCCACCTCATTTGTTTACAACTTCCTGCTACAGAGACGGACGCTGCTGTCTGCTGGACTGCAGCCCCGGCACCTGGCGGGTGTGCGTAACACCTGAGCAGTTAAAGTGGGGGTGCTAAATTAATAAGACAAGAACAACTGACTGACAAGATCCAGCCAACCAAAACAGGAAGTCAGGGGTAAAAATAGAATTCTAGCACTTACTTAAAAAGTCAGGCATGAGACTCTAAAAGTTCATAACATGCAGCAGAAATGAAACAACCACATTTGTGTTTGTGTAGAACTGAGTCTCTGCTTCATCCGTGACTTTGTTTCAGATCGAGACTCTGCAGACAAAGATAAAGAACCTGAGAGAGGTCAGAGGTCACCTGAAGAAGGCACGCCCCCAGGATTGTGACTGTAGCAAATATCTGTAAGTAGCAGGAGCGTGCGCGCCACAGTTTAAAGGAGATTTGTGCGTGGGGCTGAACCTGATGTGATGTTTGTGTGTTTTTCAGGTACAAATCCAAACTGAAGAACAAACTGAGGTACAGAGGAGGAAGTCTGCACCCTTTCAGGTCAGAATCAAATGCAGCTGCACGCTCCGGTATAACGCCGCCACACTGTGGTGGAAGTTACACCCTGGACGTTTCATGTGTGTGTGTGTGTGTGTGTGTCTGTGTGAGAACAGGAAGGCCGGGGCTCGGGACAAGAAGGCGTGGCTTCTGAAGGAACAGAAGCGGAGGAAGAAGATGAGGAAGATGATCAAAAGGATCAAAAACAATGACACGTGTTCGATGCCCGGACTCACCTGCTTCACACACGACAACCAGCACTGGCACACAGCGCCCTTCTGGACACGTACGATACACTTCTTTACTTTGTGAGAGCTCTCGGTGATACCGTTTATTCCTCATCGGCTTGGTTTCGTGAAATCTGAAAATCTAACATCTTGCGCGTGAACATCTGGCCGTTACTGTTAAAGTCATTTCTGAGCGCGTGCGGTGGCACCATCTGTTTAAGCCGTGCTCCTAAATAAAACAGCTGCTAAAGGTCCTAATCTGAGGACCGGAGAGTCCCCGCCTTCCTAAAAGGTTTTTTCACTCTTGAGGTTTAAACCGACACAGCAAAGCAAATCTCAGTAATGATTGTGCGTTGCAGTGGGTCCGTTCTGCGCCTGCACCAGCGCCAACAACAACACATACTGGTGTCTGAGGACCATCAACGAGTCCCACAACTTCCTGTTCTGTGAGTTTGCCACCGGCTTCCTGGAGTACTTTGACCTCAACACGGACCCTTACCAGGTACACGCATGCACGCACACACACGCACACACACGCACACACACACACACACACAGATGCCATGGACAGCACAGACGAGTTGGAGAAAGAGATGAGGACAGCTTGAATGACAATCCTGTGAAAGGAGTTGAAAAAAATTTACTAAGATCATCTACGAATCCGAGTGGTTGGACATGTTTGGTTTACTGAGGCAAATTATTTCAGTCGCACAATTGTGTTGTGTGGTTGAGTGATTCTCGCCGTGTTGATTTGCGTCCTTCCAGCCGTCCTCTTTACTTTCTGATTGCCGGCGTGCGACACGTTCAGGGGCCGTCTGTAAATCGAAGCTCCATTGCTTTGAACACACACTTTCAGCCTGACAGTCACACCACTGTGCATGTGTAACAGTACAATATGGTATACAGTATGTAAGAGAGTATATATTTAAATACATAAAAATCAACATTTTATACATTGTTTAAGAAAAAGGGCAAAAGAATCTGATGTTTCTCATGTTTTCATCTTGATGTTGTGAAGTTTTAAAGAAATTTTGATTAAAACCAGAGATGTTTCACTGACTCAGATGTCAGTTCCTGAGGCCTCTGTGTCGTTGGGCTGATAGACTTAGTCTGATTTACCTGAACAAAGACTAAACCAACCGTCTTCTTTCTCTTTGTCTCACTGCTTTTGTCTCCAGCTGATAAACGCCGTCGGCTCGCTGGATCGGACGGTTCTCAATCAGCTCCACATACAGCTGATGGAGCTCAGAGGCTGCAGGGGACACAAACAGTGTAATCCTCGCACACGCTCAGTGGAGCCGGGTAAGACACAAACACAAACACCTTAGACCAACAATATATGTTGCTATGAAACAACGATAAATTTTGTCTGCAGGTTCAGTGTTGGTCAGTGCAGTTTTTACCACTCTGAAACTCTAGGAGGCGCTGTTCCTGCACCGCAGGCCTCTGTAAACTATGTTACCTCAAAAATATGAATAGGACTGAATAAAGACTCAGTTTGACCCTCCATAATTGCATAATTGAGACAATAAGTTTTTGCAGTTGCATATTTCCACCTCTAGATGTCAGCAACATTTGGTCCTTCAGCAGCCTCGGACTGAAGATATCTCTGTATCGTGATTTCAGGGTTCAGCGGCAGCATTCGACAGCTGGGCCTGTCCTCTTCCAAAATAGATGTTTTTCACAGAAGACACTGAATTCATTTTAACACTGGTTCACAGTCATAACTTATTGGGACAAAAATCACATGACCCACCCACAGCTAAGACCAGCTAACTGCCTGAGTTAATGGAAGGCCCATAAAAAATCATCTCACTCATGAAGGTTTAAAGATTTCTGTGAGAGAGAGCAGCTTCAGCCAGGATTCACAGAGGCACGTCACTGTTTCCCACAGAATTTGATTGTATTCAAATGAAGGTCTGTGGCTGCTGCAATATCTTAAAGTTTTTATGCTGTTTAGGTTTCCAATGAGATATAATGTTTGTAAAAAAAAAAAAAAATTTTTTAAATTAAAATAAAGCTCCAGGTTATAAAATTGTATCATCTGCAAAGAAATCAAAGCACTGAGTTGGAAAGATTTATTATTATTCAGAGTTAATAGTAGCGGGCCAAGAATCGAGCCCTGTGGCACTCCATTACTGAAAGGGGGTTTAAATGAGCATCAGTAGCATCTTAAAGTGCCTGAGCCACCATTGTTGTTTTAATTCCTTCTCATTGTCCTTAAATTTCTTACTCACTTGTTGATGGTGTATTCAGGTGATCATGTGACCCTGCTGTTACTGCTTATTAATACCTCTGTGAGGTCAGCTGGAACAGGGATGAGAAAAATACCTCATCACAAGTGGCCTTTGCTCATTAACCAATTAGACTGTCTTTCCAGCAGGAGGGCGGGCACATGGCAGCTTTCATGACTACAGGTACACACATATATACACACACACACACACACACACACACACACACGTACCCACACAATATTTTTCTGCTCTGAATGCTGCATGATTTCCTGATGGAGCTGAGGGCTGCTGGTGGTGGAGCAAAGAGAGAGAGAGAGAGGTGTGTGTGTGTGTGTATGCATGTGTGTAACAAGGTGTGTGTTTGTTGCATCAGGCTGTTTGAGAGGAGGAAGTGGCCGAGAGTCAAGAAACCTTCATCATCTCGAACCCTGTGAGTCTTCCTTCTCATTTTCCTCTTCATCTGACCTGCATGCCGCTTACTGCCTTTAATCCTCGGGCTGTCTGACATACAGTAGAGCTGCATGGTGTGATAAGAAATCGATAAAATAAAAAGCCTTACCCGATCCAAACACGGCCACTTTCCTGTTTAAGCTCGTCTTTACACGTGTTCGCCTCCTACAGTCAGAACAGCGATCCTCCAACTTAATTCTCCTTTTACGGACATATAGCTTGTGGGGAGTCACATGTGGCAGGTAGAGCAGGCGGCAAATAAACACTGTGCTGGTGCCGGGGGAAGAAAGCATTTTTAATGCGTTTGGAGCAGCAAACACCGGCACACACCACAGCTAAGGACATCACAGTATCACTCTGTGCTGAGAGGCTCGCCCTACGGGACGGACTCAAGTCGTGTGATCATTCAAACATCACACTGAACTGATATCACTTTACCGACCTTAGCCAGAGACTCACAGTGATCTTTCACACAAAATTCAGGCTGGCTTGAAACAACAGTTTGAGCACTCAGTGTCATAACTGGACTGAGCAGGAGATCCGAAAGAGGATGACCTCGAAGGGTAAATCACCTAAACTTAAATCAGGTCGGGTTTTTATGGGTCTGTTTCTGGGACTTTTTCATTGCACCTCATATGAAGCCTTTTCCTTCAGCAGAACCCATAACCTGAGAGCTGTGGGTCAAACTTCACTGCAGAAATATGACCTGAATTTCCGTCCTGATTGATACCTGTTTCCACTCTGTGGACACTGAGGCTTGTAACTATTTCCAACAGCAGGTGGAAATTACGTCTATGGTGGGTTCAGTAAAGGTCAGCTGACCTCAAGTTTTATCAAAAAGAAACGTCTGAAGGCTCATTTTAAAAGTGTGTGTGGTGGTGGGGGGGTGTCCTGAATCCAAACTGGGAGCCGAGCTGAAGGTTCTACTTTGGAAAACTCGAGAAGCCACAGGTCTGCAGTCTGAGAGAGATGTGCTCTATTGGGAAAATATCAGGTGTTAAAAATATACACTGCTCAAAAAAATAAAGGAACACTTAAACAACACAATATAACTCCAAGTAAATCAAACTTCTGTGAAATCAAACTGTCCATTTAGGAAGCAACACTGATTGACAATCAGTTTCACATGCTGTTGTGTAAATGTGAACAGGTGGAAATTATTGGCAATTAGCAAGACACACTCAATAAAGGAGTGGTTCTGCAGGTGGGGACCACAGACCACTTCTCAGTACCTATGCTTTCTGGATGATGTTTTGGTCACTTTTGAATGTTGGTGGTGCTTTCACACTCGTGGTAGCATGAGACGGACTCTACAACCCACACAAGTGGCTCAGGTAGTGCAGCTCATCCAGGATGGCACATCAATGTGAGCTGTGGCAAGAAGGTTTGCTGTGTCTGTCAGCGTAGTGTCCAGAGGCTGGAGGCGCTACCAGGAGACAGGCCAGTACACCAGGAGATGTGGAGGAGGCCGTAGGAGGGCAACAACCCAGCAGCAGGACCGCTACCTCCACCTTTGTGCAAGGAGGAACAGGAGGAGCACTGCCAGAGCCCTGCAAAATGACCTCCAGCAGGCCACAAATGTGCATGTGTCTGCACAAACTGTTAGAAACCAACTCCATGAGGATGGTATGAGGGCCCCACATCCACAGATGGGGGTTGTGCTCACAGCCCAACACCGTGCAGGACGCTTGGCATTTGCCAGAGAACACCAGGATTGGCAAATTCACCACTGGCGCCCTGTGCTCTTCACAGGTGAACGCAGGTTCACAGTAAGGACATGTGACAGACGTGACAGAGTCTGGAGACGCCGTGGAGAGCGATCTGCTGCTGCAACATCCTTCAGCATGACCGGTTTGGCAGTGGGTCAGTGATGGTGTGGGGTGGCATTTCTTTGGAGGGCCGCACAGCCCTCCATGTGCTCGCCAGAGGTAGCATGACTGCCATTAGGTACCGAGATGAGATCCTCAGACCCCTTGTGAGACCATATGCTGGTTGGCCCTGGGTTCCTCCTAATGCAGGACAATGCTAGACCTCATGTGGCTGGAGTGTGTCAGCAGTTCCTGCAAGATGAAGGCATTGAAGCTATGGACTGGCCCGCCCGTTCCCCAGACCTGAATCCGATTGAGCACATCTGGGACATCATGTCTCGCTCCATCCACCAACGTCACGTTGCACCACAGACTGTCCAGGAGTTGGCGGATGCTTTAGTCCAGGTCTGGGAGGAGATCCCTCAGGAGACCATCCGCCACCTCATCAGGAGCATGCCCAGGTGTTGTAGGGAGGTCATACAGGCACGTGGAGGCCACACACAATACTGAGCCTCATTTTGACTTGTTTTAAGGACATTACATCAAAGTTGGATCAGCCTGTAGTGTGTTTTTAACCTTTAAGTTTGTGTCCAGGCCTCCATTGGTTAATAAATTTGATTTCCATTGATGATTTTTGTGTGATTTTTTTGTCAGCACATTCAACTTTGTACAGAACAAAGTATTCAATGAGAATATTTCATTCATTCAGATCTAGGATGTGTTATTTGAGTGTTCCCTTTATTTTTTTGAGCAGTGTATATAATAGAGGGTAAAATTCAAACAGAAGGACCAAATGTGCAGATTCAATGAAGTCAATGATGGAGGTGAAAAAAGAGCCAAGAAAGCAAGAGAGCACAAATAATAAAAGACAACATCACATGACTGAGAAACAAATTTTCATGATGCTGCAGGATGCACCCTGGTCATAAATGACTCCTCACAGTCTGGTTCAGAATTTTAAGCCTGCAGTTTGGTCTGAATTTAAAAGAAGAAATTTACAGGCCCTGCGACAGGCTGGCGACCTGTACAGGTGTACCCTGCCTCTCGCCCTGTGACAGCTGGGATAGGCTCCAGCCCCCCGTGACCCTGAACAGGATAAGCAGGAGAGGTTGGATGGATGTAAATTTACAGGTCATCCCGGCCTGCAGTTTAAATAATATAGTTATTGATTTTCGTGTCGTTTGACCTCAGAGAGCACGACCTTTATAAACCATGTTTGTGCTAAAGTCACGTCCTGCTGCCTGCACGGCCTCTGCACTTGTCTGCCTGCTGCAGCTGTTGTAACACACACTCTCAGTGCAGACACACACCAGCCGTGGTTCTAGTCTAACACTGTGTGTGTGTGTGTGTGTGTGTGTGTGTGTGTCCACACAGGGGGCCGATCTGGGACGGCTGGAAGGGCTAAACCTTTGGATTGGCTGGGCTCCACCCACATCAGCCTGAAGGAAGAGGGCGTGGTCGTCAATACTGTATCTCCGCTTGACCACCACGCCCCCACCTCAACCGTCAGCCAATCAGCTTCTTTAGTCTCTGTGACATCGCCAGGTCCTCCCACCCTGCTGCTCAGGGAGACACTGGGACAAAACACTCAACGCACCCCTCCATTGGTTGCTCCTCCTTCCTCCTCTTCTTCCTTTGAGGAGGGGGGAGCAGTTAAAAATGTTGCAGAGGAGCAAGGAGGAGGAGGAGGGAGGAGCGGATGAGGAGGATGATGGGGAAGAGGAGGAGTCAGAGGTAGACGAGGAGACTGTGATTGTAAAATAGACCCTATTACAGTTTGTAAACAATGATGACGTAGGTAGCGATGCGCACGCATTTTGGAAGCATTAATACGGCGGAGTTCAATAGTGTTTCATTCTAGGGGAAGGGATTATCAACGAAAAATCGTGAAAACTACCTGCAAAAATTAATTTTGACCACCGGCAACCGACTTTCCGATTCCTGTGGTACGTTAGTGGCCCAGTATCCGTGGGTGGATATATACGTGAATTTGGTGGAGAAACCCAGCATATACACCCGAGAGAAGTTGCGGTGCATACAGGTCACTGAATGCTTACAGTTATGTTGTTTGTGGCCATGTAACAAACGCCAAATATCATGACACAGACTCTGAGTTTTGTGGCTTAAAGGCAAAGACAAGGAACCAGGACGGCTGTGTATGAGGCTGGGGTCATTGTAAACAGGTCAGAGAGCTACGTCCTCACAGCGGATTGTACCTGCATGGCAGCCTGAGTGCTAACTCAAAGTTTTCCGGCTGCAGATATTATTGATTTACAGTGAAAAAATATATATATTGTTCCAGTCAAAAGTCTGGACACTCAACCATTCATATGTGAGTCTGCTCATAGTTTTGACCGGCACTCCATATATGAATCTATAGTGCGATTAAATATTAATTTAAAAATCAGGACTCTGAGTCGATGCCTCACCTGTAAATAGCCAGCCACACTACAGTTTAAAGGCCAAACAGCCTACCAGCTAATGCTGTTTACTTTAGATACCTGACATCCCGGTATAACCAGAGCAGATAAATAACTTTACCTGATATAGAATGCGAGCATTTCTGATCGTGTCCTCAGTCCAGTTTTTATCAATACATTTGATGGCTTACAACCACAGACGCCTCCGTTTTCTCTCAAAGGGCCGTGATCCCGTGGGATTCGGTACGTCAGTCCACTTTTGGTGGAGCAGAAATTCTGACAACCAAACAGGCAACAGCAGACATTTTGATGCTGATATCGCTTTTAAATCACGTTTAAAGGCTGCACAGTCTCCCTGTTCTTATTGATCTGAATGGAGTAGCGGTTCACTTCCGTTGCCAAAATGCGCGCGCATCCTCTGACGTAGGCTGTGAAAGGGTCTGTAGGTGCAGGATGGTTTGCCCCGAGTTTAGCCTCTCAGGTGCCGTTTCACACGTCTAACAAAATCTGAACGACGCTGAAAATCTGATAAAAATCAGTCTCAACTTAAATTCTCTTCTCACCAAATCACTTCTGTTTCTAAATACTCGTCTTTTCTTCTCACCTCTCACAGAAAACGTCGCTTAAGGTATTTTGCAAAGTTTCAGTTTTGGTGATTCGAGTGCAGCGCTGTTTTATTTTTCATGTCATTCTGTCACGGAAACGGGACGACTTCTCTTCACTGCTTCTGTGATGAAATACAACCTTCTAACTTTATTTTGATACATTTTCTTGCTATTACATTATATTAAAAAAGTAGAAAAAAGGTCCCAATATTTCATTTTGCAGGCAAGAAAAACTTTCCATATTAATAAAAATAAAGACAGAATAAATTGGTTTACTGTGATGAGAGGAAACGAGGTCGTAAAACAATAAGGTGAACTCGTTACAACAAAGTCTTGCTTTGTCTTTTTTATAATATTACTTATTATAATATTATTAGGTTTTTATAAAACAATAACCAGTAATAACTAGAACAATGTCATAAATACTGAAAGCAAGTGAGAACTTTAGCAGTAAAACAAGAAACTTTGTTTCTACAATAATTAATAAAGAAGCTACTCTCTAATCATGAGGGCAGTGCCGCAGCGCCACCTGCTGCAGCGCTGCAGGCGGCGCGCCTGATTTGGCGCCTGTGTTAGCATATTTTTGAAGCGAGGGGAAACGCTCCTGCTGCAATTTAATATTTGTATGACATTCTGAGTTTTCTAAGAAACAATGTATCAAGATGTATCAATGTATCGGACTTTTTTTTTTGGACAAAATGAAACAAACTTTTATTTGTATTAGTATTTAAGAGCTCATGAAATAATCAAAAATATAGTTTCACAAGATCTGATTTCTTGAAAGAAGATTAATAAATGAAGTATTGGGAAAAAAATAAGATATATATGTAGTGCCAGCTGGTGAAAAATTGAATGTTATAACAAAAAAGGTTCCTTTTTGCTGAAGCTTTCTCTCATCATTTAAAAAAAATATTTGTCTGTTTTTTTTCCTTTCTAAAACATAATAAATCATCTCATTGTAATGAGAAAATACAAAATCATTTTTATTATATTATTACTTATAAAAACTGGAGTTGTGAAGGGTTTAAAGGTGAGCTCATATTTACCTCATGTTTCCATTTTAAGTCCAATCTCATGATGGTAAGAAAAAATATCAAACATAAAAATGAGAAGGTTTCTTTATTGTTATTCTTTTTGTCAGAGTTTATTATAAGAAAGTCATTTAATCTCCATATTCTGATGAAAATGAATCCGTGTTGAATCTTCCTCCTCTGCCCTCCTCCTCCTCCTCCTGAGCTGACCTCCCGGTGACCTCATCTGTTCTGCGAGTTCATATTTAGTCTGTAACCGTCTCTGAGGACTTTAGAGGACCTGCTCTGAACGCTCTGACATCACCGCTGATGTAAATGTGATGTTTCTTTCCCCTCCACTAACTTGGGTGTTGATTACCATAGTGACCAACAGCTTTACTGATGACAGAGCTACAGTTGTACTAACCTGGAGACTGACTGCAGTTCCCACGATGCAATGCAGCAGCCCTGAAGAGCATGTCAGAGGAAAAGTCAAAGAGAACAAACAGAGGGGGGAGAGGGTCTTTTAATGTCTCGTGAGCCAATGAAAAGAGGGCTAGGCGATGATGTCACCGGGTCTGGAAACGAAGAACTCGGAGTTTACATCTGGTTCAGTGTTTTAATTTTTTAACGCTTCATCGTCCAATCACCTTGCTCCTACGCATCTTCCTTTGTTTTGTCCTCTCAGCTGATTTTTTAAAATATCTTTTTCACCCAAATCAAACCACAGAACGTATAAAATGTAAATTATAACTGTAGAAAAACAACTGGATTCACACAGGAAGTCAAAAATGATTTAAGTTCAAGTTACACATCTGAAGATTAAGAGAAGATCACAGGTGTGCAGGAAATCGCTCTGTCTTCGATCGATACAGTTCATACGCACATCACACCTTCGTCATGTTTCACACACTTTAAAAAAAAACACAGAACAGGAAGTGACTTCAGAAAAAAAAACCAGGTTTCTATTTTTCCATCTTATCGGCTTCTGGTCCAGTTCTTGTTTCCTACATTTCCCAGAATGCCTCTCAGGACCTTATAGGAGCAGGTATATCAGTCTGAGAGGGTGATGGTACAGAGGGGGATTTTGGCATTTTGGGGTGTCTGCAGTGGACCTACTCTGCTTATCATTATCATTTTATTATCATTATCAGTGTTGGATGTTCATATTAAACACGACCAAAGTTTCAAACGCTGAGGTCAGTATGTACAAATAATCCCTGTGAGAAAAAAACCTTCTGAACAGTCAGTTTCAGGCCATTTTTTTCACTTCTCAGGTGTGTGTGATGTCATAGACAGGGGATATCCCTAATATGGTCATCTCAGGCACAGCCCCGCCCACTGAGCATGAAATCTGGCCTTACAGGAGCTAGAACAGCATGAACTGAGCACCAAGGTAGCGGCACAAAGTATTTCTAACACATTTTTAACCGAAGTTACCGGTCACGTATTATAACAGTTATTCTGTGTAATATCACATTTGAGTTTTGATTTTTAGGTGTGAAAGGCTGAACGGGTCAAAGGCAGAGGGCATCCCACCGTGACCCGAAATGATGTCAGAGACTCGAGAGACAAACACAAAGAGACTAATTAACTATTAATTTGTTAATCTGGAGAAAAAAAATCAACACATTGGTTTACGTCTGTGATTTGCGACAAAAAGTCTTCAGCTTTGTAAAAATTTAAAAACACCCTTCAAATCCTTTTTATAAGAATTCTGAGGAGCAGCGGGTGCACTGAGGGGTTGTCGTTTTACTTTGAAAGGGCTTTTGTGTTTTCTCCTCTCAGATTAAAGGTTTAATGAGGTCGGTGTGCTTTCGAGTCTCTGAATTTCTAGACTCTCTTTTTGTAACATGCGTCACACTCTGTTTGTTCTTTGCACTCGTTGCATTAATGTCATATCAAAGTTACGCGATAACCACGTTAAATATCGTTTACATCAACAACCCGTCAGCAGCTCCTAACCGGACTCTTTGAGCAGCTTCTGGAGACCGTGTTCTTCCTTCCTGTGTGAATGCAGCTGCCGCTCTGCTGTCTGTAGAGGTTTTTTCTCCTTCCTTTAACCCCAAAGTGTATTTTGCTCTGCGGTGCTATTTGCTGTCTAACAGATATCTAGGAAAAACCTTCTGGTTGTGTTTGAATGTATTTGTAAATGTGTAGGTGTGTCTTCTAAAGACACACACAAGAACAGGACCGACACGGTCCAGCTGAGCCTGGTCGGACACGCACATACACACCTTCACTCTATCCACCCCTACACACACACACACACACACACACACACAGAAGGACAAACTGCAGAGCACTTTGATTGGAGGATGCGGGGGAAGAATGAGCCAATGGAGGGTTCATGGTGATGATGATGATGTAAAGCTGCCGTGTGCAGCCAGTTAATACTGATCTAACACACCTGTACAGTCACCCACTGACCTGTGGATACAGTGATTGGTTTTAGTTTGTGAATAAAGTGTTGAATGCCAAACTGTGCCTTCCTGTCCCGAAGTGTTTTTGTCTGTAGAGCTACTGAAAACTCTTAAAGCAAAAACAGAAACAAAGTCACTACAAAGAGACACAAAATAACCACAGAGACATTTTGGTAAGTTTGCTACAATAAACTTCAGTGCTTTAATCTGACAGTTTTATATAGCAGGTTTTTAAATTATGCAGTCTGCCGTTATGCTTCAATAGGAATAACGATGGTAAGGAGCAGCCAGGTGCTGCTAATCAAATCCACTTAACTGATCATCAGGGCGTGCAAGCACGTCTATATCAGGTTTGCAGGTCTGAAGCATTCAGGTGTGTTAACACCAAGGAGGGAGGCCATCAGCAATGATCTTAGAGAAGCAACTGCTGCCTTATAACCCTTCCTATCACTGTGGGAGGGGTTATAGTGCCATTTCCAAACCACTTCAATTACAATGGCCACAGTCCATCATTGTACAGTAAGAAAGATTATTCACAGGTGGGGAATTCAGCACATGCCAGTCTTCCCAGGAGTCCTGGCAAATTTACCCGAATCTCAGACCATTCAATCAGAGGAAAAACCGAAGAGCTCCACCTCAGACTCTACAGGCCTCAGTTAGCATGTGAAATGTTAAAGTTCATGGCAGCAGAATTAGAAAAATTATAGGGTTGTGGGGAGAGAGCCTCTTCACTCTATAAAAGATCATTGCAGCACAGGTCCGGTTTGCAAAGTTGCATTTGACTTCTGGAACAATGTCCTTTAGACAGACGAGACTAAAGTGGAGATGCTTGGCTGCGATGCACAGCAGCACATTTAGCAAAAACCAAACACCTCACATCAGTGGGTGGTGGAGGGCTGAGGATTTGGGCACCTTGTAGTCACTGAATCAACCATGAACCCATCTGTATACCAAAGTATTCTAGAGTCAGACTGAGGCCATCTGTCCAACAGCCTCAGCTTGGACCAAACTGGGTCATCGACAGGACGATGATCGCGGGCACGGCAGCAGATCTCCAACAGAACGGCTGAAAAAGAAAAGCGAAGGAGCTGCAACAGCCCAGAGTTCGGACCCCAGCCTTCAGAGAGCTGTGCATAATTGAGTGATGCAAAACTCAATGAACTGTTGTAAAGAAGAGCGAATTTCCCAAATTCAAAAATGTGACAGATGGATGAAATCATACAGGAAACGGTTACTTCAAGTTTTTGCTGCTACAGGTGAGTCTACAAGCTGCTGACTGATGGGGTGTGCTTAGTCTGATATATGATTGAACTCTTTTCAGTCCAATAAAATAATCTGCTTTTCTGAAATGGACATTTTGATTTGAACCCATTTTTTCTTCAGCAGCTCTTACCTGATTTTCCAAACCTCTATTTAACTTCTCATATTTACACGACAGCGCTGGCTTTGTTGAGGAACCGTGCCTCACCGGTGAAGATGTTCAGTGATTTAAAAGATGAATTAGAAGCAGTCGCCAATCAGCAGCGTCAGACTTTTATTGGTTACCACACAGAACAACTCACTCAAAATAATTTGAAAAAAAACCCACACATCAATAAACTTACAGTCTGAATACACCACATATTCTGTTTTGATTTTTTTCCCATTAACACGCCCTGATGTACCATCAAGCAGACAGAAAGCGTCCCAGCTTCGTGTCCAATATTCACCCTCTTGTAGCTCCTTTTTTGGTCTCCACCACCTCTTTGAGTACGTTTTTCTTGAGTTTATCATTTCTCATCGTTCTCCAACAGCTGGACTGTTAAATAACCACTCTTTGTCTGGTTATTCTTTGATTACAAACCAAACCTTCATGAATCATCTGATTCAAGCCTGATGTAGAACATCTCTAAATATGATGTAATGCGTACCTTTCTTCCGAGTCTTTGCTTTTCAGCAACATCCAGTGATTCTCAGGACGTAGCCAAAACCTCACACTCTGTGACCCACTATGGTGAAACTTGCTGCCTTCCCTTAACTTCTTGCATTTCATCCTCTGCCAAACAAACATGTAACAATCCAGATAAAGGTAGGGTACCTGCATCCTTTGTCCCTAGGCCATAAAACCTCTTAAAAAGCATTTACAATGAAGTGTCTGAAGCTATGAGGAGATGGATTTAATAGGATTTCTCAAAGCTAATACTGTTAAACTCAATACCCACATCACCTGAAGGCTCAGCTGATAAGTTGTCTACACATCCCATTGGTAATATTTTTATGAATGATTCAGCCCCCATAGAGCCCTGCAGGTCTGCACTGTACACTGTAACGGGTGGCAGTGGGTAGGTGCTCATCTCGCAACCGAAGGGTCGCGGGTTCGAGTCCTCGTCTGAGCGTGTGCTGCCATTGTGTCCCTGGGCAAGACACTTAACCCACATTGCCTGTGTGGCTGGCTTCTGTCAGACGGCCCCAGGGCAGCTGTGGCTACATTAGTAGCTTACCACCACCAAGTATGATTGAGGTGGGAATGAATGGTGCACAGAATTGTAAAGCGCTTTGAGTACCGTGAAAAGCGCCATATAGGCCTAAGGCATTATTATTATTATTATTATTATTATAGTTGTCTCTTCGTGGCTTTGACTCGTGCTAATTAGCTCTAATACTGGAAGTACTTACTGATACCTCGCCCACCGACAGCTGGAGGCAGGTTGTGTTTTAGGACTCAAAGAGTTGATGAAAGTTTGTGGGAAATTTCTTAGTGGCCCAAGAACATGTGATTTAATTTTCAAGGTCAACAAAAATTTAAGAAAATGTAAAACAAACAACAAAAAATCCTTATTTTTCATCATTGGCAAAAGCTTAAAATTCATCTCTGTGATTTTTTTTCATCTACTGTGATGAACTTTGGTACTCAGGTACCAACAATTATTAATTATAAATCATTGTCCTTTTCCATTTTGAATTAAAATACTCACAATAATGCAAAGTGAACTACAAATCCTACACAAAAATCTCACACACACACACAGGACACAAACACACAAACCACAGCAGGCAAAAACACCAACAGGGCCGGAGACGCTGCAGAGCTTCATTCAGCGATCTGCAGAGACACAAACGCTGCGTTAGAAACACCGCCGCCAGCAGAGCAGCGTTGAACTCCTGAGCGGGACTCACCACGGAGACCTTGCTGGTTTGTTCACGTGTTCGAATCCGCAGCTTGTTGACGGTCGTCTCGGCGATGTCCGCTCTCTCCTCAGCTTCGTCCAGCTCATGTTGGATTTTCCGGAAACGTATGCCGCTGCAGCTCACCTGCTCCTCCTGGTGGACAAATTTAAATTAAAAAAATGGTTCTTTTAGATAAATTTAAAGAGAAAGCTACATTTACTTCTCCTTGGCTTTTATTTTGAAGGTTTTTTTTTTCTCTTTCGTGTAGATGTCACTGTCTTCACAGCCTGGACTCTTGGGTCACAGGGGTCAGCAGCTATGCAGCTGCATACACAAACTGTGATTCCACTCTGACCCTGTCGTCTAACCATCACAGTTTGGCCCTCGTCAGACTCGCTCAAATCCTAACGCTGCCCATTTTTCCTGCTTCCGACATCAACTTTGAGGACCAAATGTCCACTTGCTAACAGGTGTCATGATGAAGAGAATCAGTGTTATCCACGCCACCATGTTTTCGAGATTTTATGATATTCATATTCGTGTTGTGATGAAGAGAGCGGTACTAAAGACTCACAGCGTTCTCAGCTTGTCTCTTGTAGCTTTTCACTTTGGCCTGCAGCCTTTCCATGAGCTCCTGCATCCTCAGCAAAGTCTTCTTGTCCTCCTCCGACTGCACAGACACACCGGGAACCAATAAAAACACGGAAACAGCAGAACATCGGTATGACAGAAGCAGCTGGACGCCGTGATGTCACACCTGGTACGTCAGCTCCTTCACTCTCCTCTCGTAGCGTCGGACGCCCTTCTCATACTCCTCGCTTTTCTTCTGCTCCAGCATCAGCTCCGTCTGCAGCTCCCTCACCTGCACACAGCAGCTGGTTTACTTCCTGCTGCTCAGCTTTTACCTTTGTTACCTGTTACTGACATGGAGGACCAAAACTGCCTAAATCAAACATGGATGAATAGATGAAGGGCTCAATAAAAATATGCAATTAATTGCACTGTATATGATAGACAGGCAGATTCAATCCTCCGTATACTGAAGCTCATGAACTGTACCCCACCTCTCACTCATTATCCGGGTCAGTTTACATACGACATAAAATAAGGACAAATAAAATACATCCACTTTAAACTACCAGGCTGTGAAACCTGACTTTTCCCAAAGTGACAGTCACACACTATGAGGATATGATTTCTGGAGAGGCTTTCCCTCACCCTCGTCTCCAGTTTGTGGAGCTGCTTCTTTCCGCCCTTCAGCGCCATCTGCTCCGTCTCATCCAGTTTGACCTGCAGCTCTGTCAGGAGCACACACATGACGTTAAAGCCACTGTGAGGCAAGCACAGGTCATCTGTGTGGGCGTGGACGCTAGCACCCAAACTGAGGCCTGAATCACACAAATGCAGCACTCACACGGATTAGGAATTTATGAGCTGCAAATACGTGTAATTAGAGTTGGCTTTTTAAAAAAAAAAAAGTGCTGTTGTTTTATAATTCATAAAAATATCTTCCAAAAAAAAAAAAAAAGCTCTTCTAATACAGCTGAATGTGCAAGTTTACAGTTGAAGCTGCAGCAGAGCAGCCTGTGAAGTAAAAGGTGAGGAAATATGAACAGATATTATATCAGAGAGCAAACAAACAGTTTAAAGCAACAGATGTGGAAGCAGTGAAGGTCCCACCGACACTGCCGTTTCCTCCTCAGCACAGATACCTGTGGCTGACCTCAGCTCTGCTAACCCTGCTCACTGAGCTGGAGCAGTGTGGGACAAGCCATCCAGGAAGTGTGGGCTTCAGGTCCGGTGAGCTAAATTCTACTGCTTTATCAGCTGTGTGTGTCTGTGTGGTGCACGCATGTAGTTTCTGGCTGCAGCTCATTAATCGAGCTCTGTGCTCCACCCTGTCATCCAAACACCAACGTGGTGTTTTTTGGGTCTTTTTTGGTGTCAGTGAACCTTTAACTGTAGACTCCATGTTCTTCTTCATTCTCTCCAGGATCGTGCTGCTGTCCTGCTCCTTCTTCAGCTCCTCCGCCATCACGGCCGCCTGGTGAAGCACAGACATGAATGGGATTCAGGTAAGAAGCCTCTGAAGCTGGCAGCTTTGTGGGATAAATAAATCAGGGACAACATGAATAAGAAATGCTATTAGAGTTATTAAATTTAAAGTTTAATAAGGCCATTTTCCATTCAGCTGCTATTAAATTGTAGTTTTTCATCGTCTGATAACTGAGTTTGAGACTGGAAAACCGCCTTAACCTCATTAAACTTTAAATTTAATTGGTTTGATCAGGGGTCAGAGGTCAGGACTGACATCATTGATGGCCTTTTTGGCCTTCTCCTCAGCGCTGCGGCTCTCCTGCATCGCCTCGTCCACCTCGCCGGTCAGCACAGACAGATCGGACTCCAGCTTCTTCTTCTGGTTCACGAGGCCCGCGTTCTAAAACAGGAAGTAATCAAACCATAGAAAAGTTACTCACGTGCATATCAGTGGCTCATATTTTAATATGACGTGGCATATCTAATTAACCTGTGTAGCGAGCAGGTTAACTCTCTCTGACGCCTCCACCAGCTCGTGTTCGGCCATCTTGCGGGCGCGGTCTGTCTGTTCCAGGACCCCCCGCAGCTCCTCCTCCTCTGCTGACATCAGCGAACAACGCCGCTCCAGGAGAGCGATTTGCTCTCTGAGCTGATTGGTCAGCTGGACTTTATCTTCCAGCTCCACCTGCTGCTCTTTAACCTGCGACAGAACAAAGAACAACGGTTTAAAGGCCGTCGTGAAAAAAAGGCGACTGGACAGCCTTATGTTCTCGAAGACATTTCAGCTCTCATCCGTCCATCATCATCTTCTCCACCGAAAGGTGGAGAGCAACAGGTATTCAAACCCCAGTGGGGGTGTCCCCTTTGGAGGTGGTCGCTGACCCACTATTATTCATGTGCTTCAGGTGAAACCACTGTGAGACACTGCCCCACTATCATGTGACCTACTGAGGTCCCCTGAAGTAAGGTGTGAGTGTGGGTTGAAGCACCAGGGAAGGATCTTAAGACTGTACTGTAGGAGGCTGACAGTTGGTGTTGTAAGCCTCCACCCCTGTTCAGTGATGCTCATTTCACACCACCTGTCTCCCCGGTCCAGAATGTGAACGTTGGCATCCTCAGAGTGACCTATACCCTTTAGGTGCAGATGTACTTAAATGTTACATCTCTTTACCACTAGAGGGCGATCCTGTTGTTTGGTTTTGGTCATAACTCGAAGCTCTCAGTTCAGCAGTGCTGATCCCCTGTCGCTGAACTATTGCTTCAGATTTTAATGAGGTCTGAGCACAGGTGACAGGAGTACCTGTGTCTGCAGGTGTCTGATGATCCTCTGGCTCTCGGCTTGCTGCCTGTTGGCGTTTCCAAGCTGGACCTCCATCTCGTTCAGGTCGGACTCCATCTTCTTCCTCAAACGAACTGCCTCACTGCGATGGCGGATCTCTGCCTCCAAATTGGTTTGCATGGTCTCCAGGGAACGCTGGTGGCTCCCCCTGATGGACAGCACTGGCATTAGCTCTCAAGTCCATCAACACTAAGGTTGCAGTGGTCACATATGAAATAGGTTTGAACCTTTTCTTCTGGTGTGATTGGTATTGGTATTCTCCAGATTTATCTCATTCATTATTTATTGCATATATTTTGTCCCTCTGAGTCTGATATTGATATATTTGTCACCTGAGGCTGTCAATCTCCTCGTCTTTCTCTGAAATCTTTCGGTCCATCTCCGCCCTTATGTGCTCCAGCTCCATCTGATATCTCAAGATCTTACTCTCCTCATGCTCCAAGGTCCCCTGGTCAGTGGAAAGATGGAAGCTATCATTTCAACAGCTCAGGTGATCAAGACTTAATAGGTAATTAATTACAGCGGGTAGTTACCTCTGCTTCCTCCAGGGCAGCTCTAATGTCGCTCTTCTCCACATCGAGGAGCTTCTTCATCCTTTCCAGCTCATGGATCGTCTTTCCTCCCTGACTGATCTGATCTGTCAGATCCAGGATCTCCTCTGGAATCAAAAACTTTAATAACACTTTGATACAGCAGAAAGACGCTGAATTCACCCAGAATTTATCCCCTCAACTCCCAAAACATTAAAAAAATGAATAAAATCTTGGAATTATTTTATTCATTGCACTCTTCCATAAACAGTGTGTGCAGCACACAGTGACTCAACAGGTATATCCACCGAGGTAACAGGAAGGTACGAAACTATAACTTTGCTAAGCACTAATGTGACTCGTGTTTCTGTGGTGTTGGTTTCTTAAAGCAGATTGAACTGTGGATTAGGTTTGTCTGCAACGTCATCATTAATATTTTCACTTGGTGATTGGATGGTTCTCACTGAAATGCACTTTAGGAATTGTAGTTGTCTCTAAAGATTTTCTGCACACAGGCTTGTGACTGAGTTTTCCATCATTTATAGAATTCATTTAACAGCTGATTGACAAACGCTGCTCGTTTGTGTGGTATCCCAGCTTTACGGGATTCACTGAATGTTATGATTTGAGTAGCGTCATTCACTCAAAGAATCAGTCGCCCCCTGCTGACCATTTCAAAGAATGCAGGTTTACAACTCTTGGAATCGCTTTTCATCAGCTGCAGAGGATAAGTCTGCTTTCTTTATACACCTATGCTAAAGACAATGCACTGCATGTGGCTCTATGCTCTGCCTTCCTTCTTATCGAGACATTCTCTAGAGACTTGATGCCAGGACCTCATCCATCCATCCATTTTCTTCCATTTATCCAGTTCAGGGCTGTGGGGGGGCTGGGGTGCCAAATCACAGTTTCCTTGAGCAGTTTTAAGGTAAACACCCAACAGTGAAGATATCAGAGTGTTTACAGTAAGTTAAGGTACTAGTACCTTGCAGGTTCCTGTTTTCTCGTTTAATCGTCTCCAGTTGGTCCAGAGCTTCTTCGTAGCAGTTCTTCAGCTTGAAGAGCTCAGTGCTCAGACTGCGAGACTCTTTCTGCGACGCCTCCAGCTCTGTCTGACTCTCCTCAAACTTCAGCTTCCAGTCACTCAGCACCTGCATCAAACCAACACACAAAGCTGTTTCTGAGCTTGTTTCTCCACACGTACAGATGGTTGGGTATCGAAGAATTAACCTGCCATGTTGCTTATTTTGGGGTGTCTGACCTTGTCAAAGTTGCGTTGCCTCTTGTCCAGAGCCAGAGCTGCAGCGTTGGAGCGCTCTAAGTCCACCATGAGGTCTTCGATCTCTGACTGCAGACGCTCTTTGGTTTTCTCCAGTGAGGAGCATTTGGCCTGAGAGGCCTCAGCAGCTTCTTCGAGGGTCTGCAGTTTCACTACCAATTTCTTCCTACAAATAAAGCAATTCAACCTCTTAAAATCCACCAGTCTGAAGTCACAGCTCATCCTTGACTCTAACTGCATTTAAAACAAAGCAAAGTGGCCTTTGCATGCTCCTGTAATGAGTTAGAACAGGGCTGCAGAGTGACCAGCAGCCATAGCGCTGTTGTCTTACTTTGCTTCCTCCAGCTCCTCTATTCTCAGCACCGCATCAGTCTCGTACTTCGCTCTCCACTGAACCACCTGACTGTTGGCTGTAGACAGCGCTCTCTGCAGTTCAGCCTTGGCCTCCTGCTCCTCCTCCAGCTGCTCTCTGAGGAGGCTGCAGTCGTGTCGGGATGCCTGCACCGCGTGAGCCAGCGCCACGCGAGCCTGAAACAGAGACACAGGAAAAATACATTAACAACAACAACAACAACAAAAAGGTAATAAAGGTATTAATAAAGAGCTGAAATACAGGCAGGACCATCGGGGAACTCTGTATCGAAGGGATGTGTTACAGTTTTAAGAGTTAAGCATTACTTGGCTCTCCTCCTGCAGCTGCTTCTTCATGTCCTCCACGTTCTGGCAGACGCCGGCCTTCAAACGCTGGAGCTGAACAATCACAGCGTCCCGCTCCTCCAGACGGCGTCTGTACTCGGCTGAAAAAGCAGCAGTGACAGGTATACGGGTATGATGAGCTTCAGAAAATCATTTCATGTTTCTAAATCATCTTAGATCAAAGACCATTTGAATTGAGTGAATTCTTGCAGGTGTTCGTCCCTGCTCTAAGCCCCGTCAGTAGCTGCAACTTTGTATTTCTAATGTATTTCATCAGCTGAGTCTGAAATTCTGCTTTTGTGTGGAGAAGAAAATGAGGAACATCTGATTGGAAATTGTTGTCTAGGTCTAGAAACCATCAACATCAGGAAACTAAAGAAGCTACATTGTGACAAATTGGTGACGTTAAAAGTCACAAAATCATCTCCTAGTGTTTCTATTTGTAATGCAGCCGTGACTGTACTGATGGCCGTCATCACTCCATCATTTCTAACATTTTTATGACCGTGTCTGTGTGTCATTAACAAAAGCCAGAGCTTGGCAAGCTATACTATATAATCCATTTTAAGCATTTGTTGCAGAAAGGTGAAGACATTCAGGCCGAGACTGTGCGAAGTTTAATCTGCTCCAGTTTAAAATCGTTTGGTGTCTGGTGTGTCCGTGTCCTGTACTGGTTTCTGTGACTGCTCGTGCTTTCTGAGCATTGGCTTCAGACAGTTGCCTCTGCAGCTCATCCGCTCTGCTCCTGCTCTTCATTCAGCTGGTCCTCATAAACCCTGCACATCTTCTCCACAGCCGCCTGCACACACACACACACACATCAACACAGTCAGCGTGCTGCAGATCCCCCCGCAAACAAAGTCAGCTCGAGGTGGTTACAATGTAACAACTGCACTTGTTGAAACCTGACTGCACCCATGTGTCAGCATGTTTTATCCATTATTCCAACTAAACTTCCAGATCACAGTTTTAAATCAAGTGTAAACAGTTTGCCCCTCAGCCAATGGCCACTTTAATTTTAAGGTTCTGGGAAGGCTTAGATAGCAGGAACCTTCTGTGTCCTGCCATCAGCTCTTTTATGATAATGGCGGGTTAAAATAAAACTGGTGGAGTGCACCCCCACCACAACCACCACCCTTAAGGTGGAGGTCTGTTTCTACCTTTGCCCTGGAGAGCTGCTCCACACTGGCAGCCAGGTCATCGGCCTCCAGCCGGAACTCAGTCTTCTCCTTTTCCAGCTTCTGTTTGGCTCTCTGCAGAGCATCTATCTGCTCACTGAGCTCCGTCACCATGTCCGAGTGCTTCTTCCTCAGAGCGGCGGCCGTCGCCTCGTGGTGAAGGCCCGCCTCCTCCAGCTCCCGTCGCAACTTCAGGAAATCTGCCTCTCGCTTCCTGTTTAACAAGAAGGTGTTTACAGTGTCTGTTAAAAGGGAGACAACCTGTTCAGGTAACTAATCCCACAGATGGTCAGGTACATGTCCTACAAGTACAGCTGATGTTTATTTAGACGCTCAGTTAATCATCCTGTAGTCCATATTTTTATAGTTTACTTTTGAATATCTTTAGGCCGCATACTTATTAAACTTCCTCCACCTCTGACCCCTACCCAGAGCTCCTTGATGTAAAGTGAGGTTTATTCGAACCTGTTGAGAGCGATCTGAGCAGCCGAGGCTCCTCCCGCCTCCTCCAGCTTCTCTCCCAGCTCCTCCAGCTCTTTGGCGACATCGTTCCTCTGACGTTCAGCTTTGGAGCGCCACGTCCGCTCCGCCTCCAGCGTCTCCTCCAGCTCCTCGATACGAGTCTGAGGACAACAATCACAAAACAAACTGTAACAGCAGCAGTGAAGAAAAGGAAGCGGAACACGCTCTGCTCTGCACCGACCTGAAGCTCTTTGATCTTCTTCTGAAGCTGAGTAACCACGCTCTGCTCATCCTCCACCTTTGACTGAAGCTGAACCAACTCAAAGTCTTTTCTTTAGAGAAGGATGAAGAGAGCCAAGAGTTTAGTAGGGATTGGCTTTGCACCACAGTTCTTATTTTCAAGGTAAAATGAGTCTTTTTATAACCAAACATTTATATTACAAAGCTCTGGACATTTCTCCTACTTTCTCAGTCTTTCTTCCTGCTCTTCCTTCTGGTTTTCCAGGTCCTTCACTGAGTCCATGGACAGCTTCAGATCCCCCTCTAACTTCCGTTTGGTTCGTTCCAGATCGCTTCGCACCTTCTTCTCCAGCTCCAGGGAAGCTTCCACCTACACATGAGAGGGACACCAGCAATAAAATCAGAGAACGCTGATCTGTCCTTTAATGTCCACTTGAGGCTGATTCCAAAAGTGAGTCAAAGCCCGCAGACTCCAATGTTACAGTTTCACATTTTACAGATTTACAGCAGAATGAAACAGGTTTACAACCTGTTAGAAAGCTCATTTACTCTTTCATGACAATTGTATGTACCAGTTGTCAGGAAAACCTCAGAAGCAAAAAAGTTACTTGAATAAAGTTAATTTTATTAATACGGCACCAAAACAACATCTTCTCATTCAAAGCTCCACAGATCCTGAGAGCCTGACAGCTAAGGCTGCTCTGCACTTCTGCTGGAACCACACCTTACTGACGTGGTGAATGTTTGGCTTTAATTCAGTTTGTTCTTACAGCTCAATGTGGGATGATCGAAGAAGGTTGTTTCTTACGCTGTCCACTTGCTGCTCCAGTCGAGCTTTTGCCTTGGCCAGCATGTTGACTTTGTCCTCCTGCGCCTGAAGGTCATTCAGGGCCTGCTGGTGAGCTTCCAGCAGGGCGGCTTTCTCTCTGCTCAGAGACGCTATGGATTCATCTAGAACAGACATCTCCTGTGACAGGTTCTTCACCTGGATGGAGATAAACACATTGTCCTGTGTGTGATGGAAGTGATGGAAAACAGCACTGGTACACTCTTTTTTTCTTTTTTTTTTTGTGGAGGGGACGGACCTTGTTCTCAACCCCGTGTCTCTCTTTCTCCACTTTAGCCAGGGTCATCTCCAGGTCATCCACATCTCTCTTCAGCGATAACACCTCGTCCTCCAGCTGACGCTTCTTGGAGGTCAGCGTGGCGCTCACCTCTTCCTCATCCTCCAGGCGCTCCTGCATCTCCTTCAGCTTTGACTCCAGAGAGATTTTAGACTGAATCAGCTGGTTGCAGCGATCCTCTGCATCCATCAGGTTGTCCTGCTCCTGGATGGTTTTGGGTTAAAAAATAGAGAGATGAGCCATATATGAATTGGAATAGTCACTGATATGACTCTGAACCTCCGATTCAGCTGTATTTGTATAGTGCCAGTTTGCAACAATCATATCAAGAAAATTTATCTTTTAAGGTAAAGACCCTACAGTAGCAGAGAGAGAACCTCAATGGTCACCCCCAACAAGTCACAGCAGATGACTGCCCTCCCTGAGCCTGGTTCTGCCAAAGGTTTCTTCCTGTTAAAAGGGAGTTTTTCCTTCCCACTGTCACCAAGTGCTTGCTCACAGGGGTTCATTTTGACTGTTGGGTTTTCTCTGTAATTATTGTAGGGTCTTTAGCTTACAATATAAAGCACATCGAGGTGACTGTTTGTTGTGATTTGGTGCTACCAAAATAAAATTGAATTCCCCCGGGGTGTGGGTGCCTTGGGGTTGCAGGGTGGGGCTGGATGTTCTGACGTGGGAGTTGACCTGCTCCCCTGGGGGTTGTGGCGCGGGGCTCCGCTGGCTTCTTTAGCGTGGGGGGGGGGCTCTGTGGGGGTCGGGTGGCTCCTCTGGTGCCCGGTGCTCTGGAGCCCTGCCATCGGCCGTTATGGGGGGCTTGCTGCCGGAGGGGGGGCTGGCTCTCATCGCCTTGGTTTCCCTGGGGCCCTTGCTCCTCGGCTGGAGGGGGCTCCGTCTAAGGCCTCCCTCTCCCGTCTGCTGGGGTGGGGGTGCGGTTGTCTTTGGAATGAGTGGCAGCAGGTGTTCATAGGTCGTAGTGGGCTGCTGGTGGCCTGGACTTCCTGGGGCTTTCATGCCCGCCTCTAGCTTCTGGTGGGCGGAGCTATGTCATTCTGCCCTCATTGGTAAGTACATTTCATGACAGAAAATGCTCTTGTAATCACAACACAAAATGGTTGGTTTGTGTAACCATGCTTCTGCTTCTTTTCTTTTTTTTTAATTTAATTTAACTTTATTTATTTTTTGTATTGCCCACACAATCTTAACTTTGCAAATTTTGACAGCATCTCTCATATTTTTTAAAGTGATGAGTTATTTGGTTTACTCACTGGTGCCTTCTTTTCTTTTTTTTTTTTCTCTCTTCTTCTCTTTTCCCCTCTTTCTTTCTCTCCCTTTTCTTTCCTAAGCCTGTCAGAGTCTGATTTTGTAGATATTAAATCATCATTAACACCAATAAAATAAAGGAGACACACTAACAAGAGGAGCCTATAGAGAACATATAAAGCTCATCTTGAATAGTAAATATGCTTGGCATAATAATGCATTCAGATCACTGTTCTGTTTGCAAGATCTGCCGGACATGACAGGCTTAAAAAAAAAAATAAAAAAATAAAAAATAAAAAATAAAATTGAATTGAATTCAACTGAATTGTATGATTGCCTATGAACAAGCACTTGGTGACAGGGGTGAGGAAAAACTCCCTTTAAACAGGAAGAGGTCACCAGCAGAACTCAGCTCAGGCTGCTTCTACCAGCTGGCAGATGTGGGGGAAAGAGAGAAAAGAGAATCATAGTGAGGTCATCCAGGACAAAAATAAATAAATAAAAAAAAATGCAGAAAGTAGAAGAATGTTCACCTCGTAACAGCCACCGGGTCTTTCTACAGTCCGTAAAAAGTTCAGTAAGAGCCCTACACAGCCTCACTTCAAACAGTGTCTTTAAGGTATCAGTGTGAAAAGTCCCTATTTCACAAAGATATCAGGAAAATGCATTTTTACAAGCTGATTAATTTCCCTGATTTAGTGAGTGAACAAAATGTGGCACTGCTCCTTTACTTCTTTTTGCGACTTACTGCTTGAAGCTGGAGAGCCAGGTCGTTCTTCTCCTGAACCAAAGCCACCTGTCGCTCCTCCGCCTCTTTCCGCTTCACTTCTGACCTGATGAAGAAAAGAACCGTGCGATGACCTCAAACATCTGTCTCCGTGTGGCTCGCATCAGTTTGGAGCCCTGGTTCAAGCACGAGCACATTAACAGACCTGTCGTAGGCCTCTTTCAGTTTCTTGAAGTCTTCGTTCAGAGCGGCCAGTTCCTTCTCTGCCTGGGCGCTCCTGAGCAGCGGACGGAGCTTATAGAACAACATCATCCACGGCCAAGTCCTCACCGAGAAGAATGCCCTGAGGGCAAACTGGATCACCATCACGGCGTCTCTGAAATAATTAAAAACCACATCAATCTCTTTGTAGACCCAAAAAGCTCCAAAGATGGAGAGTCAGTACCACCAAGTCTGAAGCCACTGCACTGCAGTGAAGAGAGATCTGAGCTGGAAACTTCGATTTAACAGTCAATCTACATGCCAACCATCACCCATAATCATGAACTCTGCATATTGGACAAAAGTTCACGAGTTTCCTCTGTTGGGAGACTCAGACATCTGATCCAGATGCCTGCTTTAGAGGTTTTCTAGGAAATTCCAGCTGGGAGGGAACTCCAGAGTAGATCCTAAACTCACCGCTGAGATTATTTACAATAAAATCCAGCCGGAGAGCTCCTCATGACCCGAGGAACTGGACATCACCAAAAAAAAGTCATGTTTAATGCAGTACTCGAGCTGCTACCATTTTGTTTCACAAAGAAACAAGAACATAAGCAGGAGGTGTTTTTGCAGTCTCTTTTTTTGCTGGTTCATTATCATCTGATGGCTGTCATACCGACCTTTGCAGCATCAGTTTCTGCCGTTCCATCCTCATCAGCTTCCCTCTGCATATGGCCTGAACCGTGGTGAGGATCTGAGACAGGCGGTTATCCCTCATGTCCTCCAACTGGCCCAACAGACCCGCCTTAAAGAACACCTGAGGAGAAGAGGAGGGATCACCAGCTTAACTCCAAGAACTGAGGCACTAAAGCAGGGTTAGCATGAGTTTGTTGTACCTTAGTGTGTCCAAACTTGTACTGGGTGTGGTCTATGTCAAGAGAGCCCAGCAGTTTCTCCACAGCCTTCCTGCTGTCCACAAATGAGCCCTCTGGAATTGCGGAAGGATTCAAGATGCGATAACTGAGAAGAAAAAGAAAAAGTCAATTATTGAAGAGCGACATGAAAATAGGTGAATTAAATAAATGTGTGTTAGCTTCGGGACTCACCGCTGTCTGAATTCGACGTACAGGATACGGTTTGGAAAGCCCTTCCTGCAAATCCTGATTCCCTCGAGGACGCCGTTACACCTCAGCTGATGGAGGACCAGGAAGGGATCCATCACACCTGGAAGAACACAGGAAGACGTCTCAATATATAACTTAGAGAACATTTGAAGTGTTTGCAGTAGTGCTAAGAGCATCTTTATAATAAGAGACAATAAAAACACCTTTCGTGGTGCCAGTTATAGATCATCCTTTTAACAAGTTTATTTTTCCTGCATGAGGAGGACGGACTAACAGAGAACAGGTGTCACTGAGTGAGTTACCTGGATTCTTGCCCTCGTTGGGGATTATGCAGCGGACAAAGTGAGGCTGAGTGCTGCGAAGGTTAGCCATCAGCTTATTAAGATTTTCCTGTAATAAACACACACACACAATGAGCTGAAACCTCCATTACAGCGGATGGCAGGGGCGGAGAAACTGGGACTGTGGTGGAGAGCTGCACCAATAAGCTTATAAAGAGATAAAAATGAATATTGAGCAGAACTGAGCTCGTGATAGTCTCTCGAGTGAAGCTGCAGGTCAAACCCACCTTATGCAGCTGTGAAACAGTCTGGAAAGAAGCCGCTTTCTTCCTCCTGTGTTTGGTTTCAGCCTTCGGATCACTAGCTACAGCAACACAACAAGCAAGACACACTCACGTTATCACAGTTTCTTTCACTGGCGTGCAGGTAAGCTCGTCTTTGTAGCTGACGAATGCTGTCTAATTAAAGATTTAGTGAAGCAGTTTACTTACGCATATCAGAGCTGATGTAGTTCTCAAAAAGTGCAGCCATCAGTTTGTTGGAGGATTTCTGGAAGAGTGCCACCACCGTCTCATTCAGAGGATCTCTGTTCTTGTCCAGCCAGCCTGTGATGTTGTACGGCACCTGCAGCAGTCAGGGGAGCTTTTTACACTCATTCCTTAATGTGTCATTAACCTCAGCCAGATCTGACTGCTTTGATATGTGTTCTCCTTTATTTCAATCAACACACATCTCAGGTCAGAGAAAATCTCAAATGAAGGGTCCACTCTTGGGCCTCTTCAGGTTACTGGAACTGAAATACATATTCATATCAATCAATCACATCATCAGATTTGCAGTAAAATGATGTCTGCATATGAATATTCAGTAATCTGCAGGCGAGGGACAAGACGTGGTATCAGAAGCTTTCAGGCTGACATTCGTTGTATCGATCATTGAGGTTTTATCAGGCTTCGGATGTGTGCACGGCTCACAGTCTCATGGCAGCTTTTCCAAGTTTACATGCACTCATAATCAGACTGTTAACAACGACCAGTGTCCACAGCAGCAAACCTTGGACCAGATGTTAACTTGTTGCACTAAAACCAGCCAGTTTGGTGACATATTCAACCTTCTAATGCAAAGATGTCAAACACACTTTAGTTTCCGGACCACCTCCAGCCCAGCTGGATCTCATATGGGTTCAAACCAGTAGAACAACTGAATAATGGACTAAATTTCTTTAAATGTAAACGAGTACACCTATGTTCTTAAAATGGTAATGATCAATGAAAAATCCATTTTAAAAACAGATGATGAACAGCCTGAGATATCTTAAAAACATGTCTTCTTACATGTGCCTGGTGCAAAGCAAACTCAAACACCTCACCAAGACCTGGAAGTACTGAAGTACTCGTAACTGCATTTTTGCTCCTGTTTAGTAAAGTTAGCATCACCTCACCAGAAACGGCAGCACACTTTATTGAAAAATGTAAGACATCACTGAGCAATTTTCACACTTTGGAAATCCATGCAGTGGGGTGGGATTCAACCCTTTGGTGGACAGGTTCTGCCCCCGAGCTGCATGCTTGATACCCTAACCCTAACCTTTGCTCTAATGTATTTCCAATCATATGTCAGTCATCCTTTTATCCATCAAAGTATCAAAGTCACCCTGGGGCAGCACCGGACCAAAACTCATTCAGATGTTCCCTCCCCAGCAACATTTTACAGCTTCGGAGTCTCAACCCAAAAAGCATTCGAGTAAAGTGATGAGTGTAGCTCAAAGGGAAACCTGCCTTGTGACCTCACTGGTGAAGGCCAGTACAGTGTCCCTACTGCAGCAGCGTTGATACTGTACAGCAACAGTGACTGATTAAGGACAGACCAATAATATCTACTCACCTGCCTTTATTGACTGAGACTATTTAATTAAATTATCCTAATAAAACTGGAGAACTTGAGCTTCATAGAGACTGAAACATGACCAACAACAGCAAAAGGAGCCGTATGTAGTGATACCCACCACTCCAGCATAGTGAACCAACTCAAAGTGCGTCTCGTATTTGCGCTTCTTGTCGAGCCGCGGCCGCTGGAAGTTGGGTGACTTTCCCAGATGATTGTCATAAAGTTTGGTTTTAAAGCTGTGGTCCGTGGACTTGGGGAACATGCACTCCTCCTCCATGATGGACAGGATACCCATCGGCTGGAAAAGGGGCTCTAATTAAATCGTCTCCAGTTCTCATAGACTGCACTTTGCAATCATCCAACGCAGTCCTCTTTTGTCTGGATAAGCATGCAGACATACCTTCTCTATGAGGTCTATGCAGGCCTGTAAGTCCAGACCAAAGTCTATGAAGGTCCACTCTATGCCTTCAGCCTTGTACTCCTCCTGCTCCAGGATGAACATGTGGTGGTTGAAGAACTGCTGCAGCTTCTCGTTGGTGTAGTTGATGCACAGTTGCTCAAAGTTATTGAACTGCAAAAAGAGATGAACAACATTTTTGATAGTTCACCCCCACAGAAGATTTTAGTCTAGCACAATCACTGGAAGCCAGACGAGCTTCTGCAAGGCGACTGACACCAAAAGAGAAAATCCTGATTTACAAAATGTTTCCTGTTTTCCTCTGAAAATCTATCTACCGGTGCTTCTTGTGCTGAGCTGAGATTTAGCTGATGTTTAGGACAACCTCACAGCGTGACTGTCTTCATTTCCTCTGTACCTCAAAGATTTCGAAGCCAGCGATGTCCAGCACACCGATGAAGTACTGACGAGGCAAAGCGGTGTATAAGGATGAGTTGATACGACCCACCAGCCACTTAAACATGCGGTCATAGGTGGCTTTGGCCAGGGCGGCCACTGCATAATTGACCTAGACATAAAACAAGATGTGTTAGGTTCTCCAGTACCGTGTTGAACCTGTTTAGAAATTTAGTTCAGATTTTGCAGTAAAGACAGAAAACTTTGATGACCTGTTCTACAGTCTGTCCTTTAACAATAAACTCATTTCCAACTTTGACTCGGGGGTTCAGCAGGCCTTTCAGCAGGTCAGCAGAGCTGATGCCCATCAGGTAAGCTGCCTTATCTGCACCTTAACACACACAGCACATACAGGTAATTAACTAAGGTGTCTATCACTGTAGACTAGATTCATATTCCACAGCTGTAATGGATGATAAGGAGCCAAAGATACAACTGATGCGATGTTTTGCATACCTTAACCACTAGCAGCACCCTCTGGATTGTTTCCCTGTATGTGCTAACACTTATCTGATTGAGGGCTGCCTCCGCTCAAACATCGCTCCAGCTTATACAGATACCAGGTGAGTTGTGAGATTTGAGCCAGGTCTGGCACAGAGAACTGCTGTCGTATCCATGTTGGTCCTAGCTCATGACTTTTGGCCCACAACTGGTATTGCTTAACATTTGGTTGGACCATAACCAAGAATCATCATATTTTACCAAAATCTGAAGAGCTTGTGACTTCATGGTGGTTTTCCTTGTTGGGCACGGCACTGGCAGTAAGACAGGTTTACCTGCACTTGTCTGCGGGGAAAACACCTGCACCTTCCCTTCTTTGAATGTGGACTTTAAAAAAATGCATGAACTGCAGAGCCAATCAAAATGTGAGGCGTTGTCTCAGGATGCGGGGCAGGGCTAAAAATGCTGCCCAGTCTTACATCTGGTCACCCTAAGACCACTGGGCACACCACTGTCTACAAGTAATTGTATTAATATCCACCATATGATCATATTAATACAATTACTTGCATTGTATAGACAATACTTGATCATATAGACAATGTAAATTATGGCAATGTAAATGAGAAGAGTTCAAACAAGTAGGTTGCTCTATTGAGATGCTAAAATAATGACATAATACACAGCAGGACTTCTGTAATCTGCCTGTGCCCCAAATCCCTACCAGGCAGCATCACCTGCATCCATTATTGTTTTCTCTTTGATCACATGGTGTTTAAATGTGTCATACTCTCTGTGCCGTCAGCTTCGGCCTGCTCCTCTCTCTGTTTCTTCTTAAACTTCATGTTGCCAAAGTGCATGATAGCTCCAATGATTTTATAGCAGCCATACTTCTCCTCTGGAGTGAAGCCCAGCGTGTCCATGGCGTGCTGCACACAAACATGTAGATTGCAGGTTACATGCACCATCAGAGAGCAGAGGGCGTTGTTTGAGACGTTGGTGTGTTCATCGTACGTCGGTGAGCCTCAGCTCCTCTCCGTCGCTGATGCCCTCCACTGTGGTCACACCCTGAGAGCAGACCTGGTAGTCGTAGGGGTTGGTGGTTACCAGCAGCATGTCTGCAACACGTGACATGAAATTATTATATTCATTGGTTATTATAATTAACTCTCGGCCTGTACAGAGATTGATATGTGTCATGTACTACTCACATAATGTACTTTAAAATAATATTGCAACATTTCTAACCAATAAAAAAGCCTAAAGGAAACGATAAGCAGATATCAGTGTTGAACCACTTGCCTAAACTTTTAATAGGTAAATATTTTAAATACCTAAAACTAGTAACTTACCTAACTTTGATAAATGCGGCTTCTGTAAAGCCGAACCTGAGAGTATCGTTCACTTAATTTATAAATCCTCTTTTTTTGTAATACTTTATGGAAAGATTTGGAGAAATTTTTATTTTACGGAACAGCAATTAATTGTCAACTAGAAGAGAAAAACATTATTTTTGGATTTTTTTCTCAAAATAATGAACATAACATTGTCAATCTATTTATCTTATTGGGTAAATTTCACATTCATAAAGCAAAGATGTCAAAAACAACCCCATTATTTATGTTATTTTTAACTGAAATGAAACTCTACTTTATTCACTAAAATATGTAAAAGAAAACAAGAAGTGCTTCAATTTTATTGGGAATACCTTGAATGAGTCTGCCTCTTCTTTTTTTTTCTTTATTTATTTATCTACGTTTATCTTATTTTATTTATTTATTCTTGATTATCTCTGTTCAAGTATAGAATTATTATTGTCGAACTGTTTGTATATATATTACTCTTTTTGTATTGTAACCTTGTTCATACTGTAATGTAAATTTGTGAAATAAAGATTTAAAAAATCAGGATCTGAAAACTAACATCCGCTATTTTCATAATAACAAAATAGTTCCATAACAAAACAAAAGTGGTTCGAAGACCTCCACGCAGCGCAGGAGCGCAGCATCTCTCTCACGTTATGTTTGCCGATTTTGCCACATCCAATATGGCGGCGACGTTGACGTAAGAGTCAGCGCTCCATGCGGCGTCCAGGTAAATACGTCTCTGCACAGAAAGGCCACCGCGGGTTTGTGAAGGGAGGGCTGAGCAGCCATGTTTCTAATCACATGAGCGTCTCCAGTGGGACAGCGAGCCCGGAGGGGACGTTAAAAAGAGCTTCAGCCTCACATCAGGTGAGTCAGACGTGTCTCACCTGTCTGCTGGTTAAGTGTGCCTGCTAGCTTCTAACAGGGGGCTCTGTGCTGTGGCCTGCCTGACTGTCACTGTGGTCCTTCTGTGAATCCAGTTCACATGTTCAGATAGAAAGATAGAAAGTCTGCTCTGGAAATTGATATTGGTGGTTACCTCATAGCTGGACAGGTCATAGCGGTGGGTATTTTTTTACCTTGTAATTCTGGCTTGTGATTGGACAGAATCTGGTAGTAGATGTGGTAGCTTCTCTCTCCGGGCTGCTGGAACACAACTCTGGACTTTTCTAGAAGGTCTGAGTAAAATAAAAACACAACTACATCAGGAAACACCTGCAGCACCTCAAAACGTTCCCTCTGGGCTCTGACACCGAGACTTCAGAAACACATCCCTGCAACTGGTTCAGTCTTGGCAACTTAGAGGACAGGATAGGTGCTCGGACTCCAGAACTTTTAGTTTAAGTTTGTCCAAGGCTGGAATGTGCTGTCAGTCAGAGGATGGCTGGTTTGTGTTTGCAGGATTATAAAAGGCCATCTGAGAAACTCTGAGAAAAAGGCTAACACACTCGAGCAGTTTAACTTCTTCAAATTCAAACTAACGACTGTTTCAGAGCGCTCACAGATGTCGATGTCCGCAGACGCCAGCTTCCCTGTCGGGCCAAAGTGAATTCTGATGAATTTTCCCTGAAACACACAAACACAAACCCAGTCTTAATAACACAAGACAGAACAAATTTAACACAGAACTTTGAAGTCCACTCCAACTTTGAGGATCATATTTATGCCGCTGCACTCACAAAGCGGGAGGAGTTGTCGTTGCGGATGGTTTTGGCGTTCCCAAATGCTTCCATGGCTGGATTAGCTTCGATAATCTGATCTTCTAACGATCCCTGAATACAGAGAGATGCAACATCGCAAAGACGTACTCCAAAAGTGGGTGTTTTCTTTTTAATACTGACTGGGAAAAATACTAATGAAGTCAAAGGGAAAACGCTGAGACATCTTACTCCTTTTTCACATTTTCCCCCAAAGCAGCGACGATGGCGAAGTACTGGATCACCCTCTTAGTGTTGACTGTTTTCCCGGCACCCGACTCACCGCTGAAAGGATGGTGCAACGACACAGCAGCGTTTCAGTTAAAAGGCTTTAAACAACTCCCTGCTAGCCCTGCCACTTGACGCTGGATCATCTTTACCAGATCCCTCGAATAGTGTCAGTTTTTCTGCATTGTTGCCTTGGTATCTCTGCACCACATGTTCCTGGGCCTTGCTCGGCCTTTGGATCAGGATTAGTTCACAAACTGGAAACACGGGCTTGTTCTTTGGCGTTTCGCTGGTTCATTGAAACCGACACCAACACTGGCACAAGCACCGGCATCTCGGCGGTGGAAGCGTAGTATAAGAGTTTAGTTTTCCCGGTCTGGGGCCGTTAGCCCTGTCCCAACCCCTTTACCTCAGGGAGAGGTTTAATAAAACAAACTGTGTGTTTATATATAGCAAATAGTTGTTTGTTCTCATCAAATTCATATTCTCATGTGTCTTTTTGACTGGGGCTGCAACGATTCCTCGAGTAACTCGAATAATTCGACTATAAAAAAGATTTGTTGCTTCGATGCTTCGTTTAAACTCTGCAGCGCTCAGGTGTCTCTGTGTAAGCGGAGCGCTTCACCCACATTAGCAGCATTAAAGCTCTCCGTCGCTGTGACGGATTTCCGTCATTTGGGAAAACGACCCTTTAACACTGAGTGGATCATCGCCCGCACGTTTTGTCGACGCCTCCACTGCTCTCTACACCCGTGTGTGTGTGTGTTGTACTGTTAGCTACCAGAACGGATCGCACTCGCCAAAGTTTGCGAGCGGACGCCGCCATTGGCACTAGTGACTGAGGGGCTCCATCAAATATTTTTTATGCTTTAATCCCTGATTAGCGACTAAAAATAGACCTGCAATAGAAACATATTTAGGAGGATGCTTGTGAATGCGAGGCATTACAACATTATGCTCATGCAGCCCCCATTTTTTCAACAAAAACGCTCATAACACAACAGCAGCTGTCTGCGCAGGCGGCAAGCGCAAAGAGGCGCAGCCATTATCGAGACAGTGAGCTCAGGTGGAGCAAGAGGAAACTCCTGTAACCACCATTAAACCTTTACTGGGACCCAGCTGGAGGTCCTTCATCAACCACCTGATCAACAAGTGAAGGACAGAGAACTTTGTAGCTGCTCCACCCACCGCTGTTTGTTTCACACACAGAAACATCTGCAGTGTGCAAGTTAAAATATGCAGATGGATTGTTAATAAGACAAAAGTATTTCTTTTCCAATTACTCGATTAATCAATGGAATAATCGATAGAATACTTGATTAGTTGCAGCCCTAGTTTTGATTCTGATGTTTTATTACCGCCCGTGAGATTAGACGAGCCGTGATTCTGACTTACGTGATGAGCATCGACTGGTTCTCACGATCTGTGGGGGAAAACAAAACCAGGTGAGTAAATGGCCAAGAGGAAAATCTTCTACCTTTACAAGCTCACACAAACTGCGTCTGTGTGTGTCTGTGTGTCTGTGTGTGAAAAGCAAATAGAAAATCTGGTGTTCAGGTGCTACACCAAAATATTAGTGTGATAAGAAGCCAAATAGCCACACCTCTGTATGGCTACAAACTTGAGACCACACTGCTAGTATGAGGTCTAACTATAAAAACTAACCTAACCCTCCACCGAGCAAACTTGGAAGCTTTATACACCTAAAAATGTTGACACCACAATCAGAGCACGCATTTAAGGCTGAACTGCGACGAAAGGTGCAGTATAGAGGTCATTTAGATAGGTACCTTTCACCCAGCCACCCGACCGCATAAAGACTCTTACGGTATGATAGTATGGCTAGTGACTAAGCTGTAGCTCACACGGGTGGCAGGTTAAAGGTGGCGTTGAGAGGCTCAAGGTGACTCACTCTGCAGCATGTCGGTGTAGGCGTTGTCGGCGATGGCGTAGATGTGCGGTGGCATTTCTGCGCGTCGCCTCCCTTTGTAGGCCGTCACCACCTCGGGAGTGTAGACCGGCAGCCATTTGTACGGGTTGACTGTGACACAGAACAGGCCGGAGTAGGTCTGACGCAGAGACACGGGGTTAGAAATGCACAGCGAGGAAGATGGAAGAGAAGTTTTTGAGTATTAGAGCAGATGCTAACATAGATCATCCACATGCTGTATCTCCTCCTCAGGTTGAAGAGGACAGACGCTTCGTTCAGGTGCGTCAGCATGGCCATGTCCTCTATCATGTCAAACTTAGGAGGGTTCATCGGCTGGAGGTCGTCTTCTTTTACTATTAGAAACTGAAACAGACACACACAGTTCACACAGAGCTTTAGTTAAACCCCACTCTGTGAAATTTAAGGATTTGATTATAAAATAAGACGAACTCAGAGTCACTTCCAAAGATTCTTAACGCAGGACAAAGATAAAAACAAAAAGGAATAAAAGGAGGTATATTTCTGTTGTTGAGGGTAAATTATGGTGCAGCTGTCATAGTGTGTGACCTGGTTTTGTGTTTCACGTGAATGAATGTGCTGTTTTTCTTTTTCTTTGACCTGCGCCTGTCACTACTTAATACCTGAACCTGTGCAGGCCTGAATGTCTCTGCTCGATATATTAAATGACTGACTAGCTAATAAATAAACAGCCTGTAGAGTACTCAGAGTTAGCTGACTGGGTGACTGACCCGTCCATCTTTGGTCTCCACAGTGGTCTTGTCTCCGTCCAGCTCTCTGATCTCCACTTCAATATACGCTTCAGCGTCCTCGGGCATCCAGACGCGCTTCGTGCCTGAGACAAACAGATTACATAGGTTTTTATTTAGTAGGCAGTAGTACACATACACATACAACACATAGACCTGTGTACAGGGAAGTTCATTTAAATGATACCATCAAAAGCCTGGGCCTTGGCAGCCAGCTGCTCCAAGTTGGTGAGGCGAAGGTAGCGAGCAGCTTCTCCAAACTCTGCCATGTCCACGAACCGAGACATCTGAAGCCACAAAACGCACAGATGAGCGCATTCGATAACGGTCTTCAGCAGGTCGTTATTTCTCTTCCCTGTGCCTTCAGCGTTCTTTAAGAACATTGTTCTCGCCTTGCTAAGGAACAGCAGCGCTGGCTTTCTTCTGACCAGCAGACAGTTTAAAGCGTTGGGGTCCATCTGCAGTTGTGATCCAGCTTCTTCCCATCCTGATTATGTGCGCGCTGATCCGGAGCGCCGCGAATTAATAACCGAGGAATCGACTGTTAATCATTCTAAGCTCCGGCTCTACTTAAACATTGCTTTTGTAACTGTGTGAAATAAAACATGACAAATAAATGCAAACAGGAGTCAAATATAATTTACTTAATTGGCCATTATTAGTAAAATTATTAATGACAATAGAACTCTTTCAGTTCAGTGAGTCTTCACTACATGCTGCTGTAATATATATATATATATATATATGTTTCTCATTTCTTCCTCATGTGTGCATCTAGTGTAGAGAGGAGAAAATGAGAGAAGTGATCGAGTCTTTGCTAACGAGGTCAAATTTGTCTCTAAACTGAGAGCAGGGAGCTGCAGATGTCTGCGTAGCTCTGAGTGCCTGTTTGGATTGCAGGACCTCACAGGAACGTCTTCAGTCTGACACGACCCTCCATGTTAGAATAATTTAAAAGAGGAATGAAAAGCAAACAAACTGAAACAATAAAAAACTAAACTGAG
This sequence comes from Pterophyllum scalare, assembly GCA_024447675.2. Classification (NCBI taxonomy): domain Eukaryota; kingdom Metazoa; phylum Chordata; class Actinopteri; order Cichliformes; family Cichlidae; genus Pterophyllum; species Pterophyllum scalare. The sequence continues at coordinate 82,187 of JAMQGT020009468.1, read as the reverse complement.
AAAAGAATCACTAAGGCCCCGAATAAACAGAGCTGCTCTGGAAACTGAGCTGAACGGAATAAAAAGAAAAACTAATTAAAAATGCAAAACTAAAAAAACCCAAACGCCTCCAAACTGCTGTCATTTTACTGTGTCGGCTCTCCCACCTGGAACAGTTGCTCCGCTGTTGATGCAGGTAGAGTAGAACCTGAATGATTGGCCAATGATTGATCTAGCTGTTTGAGTCAGGCCTGGACCGATGTGATCGATGCAAACCAAGTTTTGGGGCCATTAAAAAAAAAAAATCCATTCATTCATCTGTCCATTTTCTGTAGCGCCATGGAAACCTGGTGCAAATTTCTGAGCTAACAAGCTAACCACGCTAGGTAAACTTCTTACCCGTTGCTCGTTTTCCACCAGTCACACTCGCAGGTTTGTGCGCCTTCATCATTTAATAGCAATTTTATTACTGATTTTATTATTTAGCAGCTGCATCTTTTTATTGAAATTACTCACAATGAGGAAAAAATAGAATAAGACCATATTTATCCTTCAAACACGGTTCCCCAACATTACACTTGACAGCAGTCATTCATCCCATTGACTGCACTGCAAGGCTTTATTTAGCTGCAAGTAAATCCCACACATGGGCTGAACTAAATTGTGATGTCAACAAACTGGCATGGCATGTCATTCACAGTAGGTCTGGCCTAACTCGCTGCATTACTCAGGCTTCCAGAGCGGGCTAACAGCTGCCACATCAGCTCTGTTTGCAAAGCTCGGGCGTCTCCCTTTATTAGCGTATGTCCGTGGCTGAGCTCATGCTGCCCGCACAAATCATGCCGTAAATATAACAATTCAGTTGTTTCCCTTTGTGTGAGTCCGAGTGCCTGAAGTAAGACTCACAAGAGATGAGGGGCAGCTGTGGTTCGGGAGACAGGTTGCCTACTAATCAGAAGGTCAGCGGTTCGATCCCTGGCTCCTCTAGTCTGCGTGCCGAAGTGTCGCCTCGGCGCATCTATCAGTGTGTGAGTATTAGTTCGAAAGTGCTTATCCATAGATGATAGATGATAGAGCACATGTATGAATGTGTGTGTGTGTGTGTGTGTGAAGGAGTAAGGAAGCGCTTTGAGCTGCTGTTCAGCTTAGTCGTTCTCTCTTCCTTCTCATTTTCAGGACAAAGTTAACTGGGAGAACTTCATGCACTATTTTATTGGTAAGCAGCTGCATGCCCACTCCTGACCTAATAAACTGCCATGCATCCACAGCCAAGTCCACACGAAGTACACACACTCACTGCAGATGCACGGCAGATTTAAAATGGGGAATCTAGATATTGACAAATGCAGATTGTTTAGGAGACTTTACAGTACACAAAATCATTTAAAGCAACCGAAACTTCTTCCTCAGTCAGCTTCTCACAAAAGCTGCCCCTGAAGCTGAGTTTTCACAGTATTTTTCCTGAATATTTAAAGTGAGACAGATTTGAAACCAAGTCTTCAGGTGTGTTAAATTCTGTTTGAATCACTTAAATTAGCCACACATTTGTAATAAAGCAGACCAGAAATCAGCTATTATGGAATAGACATTTGGGGGTAACAATTCTGACAGTTTTGGAAATTTATGGTGATCTCATAATGTGCCTGCTGCCAATAGGAATGCAGCACGAAATGGTGCTCTGATCACATCAATGCTGGCAAAAAGAAGCAAAGTGAAACATGCAAAATGCATTTTGGGGGAAAGCAAGCAGATAACTCTAGTTTTGTTGTGGCCTCAGAACCCTCCAGCTGTTACCTACACAGACACAGTGCAGAGATAGCCAGTGGTGTCGTAATGGCCTCAGTTCAGTATTATTGCACGGATCGGATGTATTAAACTTGCACTAAAAGATTACCAAGCTTACCTGATGAGTGTCACACAGTGTGCCATGCACCGAAAGCAGAAGAGCTGCGTCAGCAGCTTTCGATGCTGAGACTGCCATGAAATTTGAATCCTTTACATTTTTATGCATAGATTTAAAATCGAATCTGTTGCATAACTTTGCCGTGCAACAGCAAAAATTCACCGTCAGAATACCTGACAGTCGGCATCAGATATCAAATCGTGCATCACAAAAAGTAAAAAAATTATTGAATATACATCAGCTGTAACTTAATATGATAATAATTTGAATTGTTAAAAAATTGCAGTCGGCTTGTTTCTTCTGGTCTGATTAGTGTTATCGCCGTGCATTAGTGGATGCTGATGTGTGTTTTCTGTAGTTCTTGGTGGAGTCTTCTGAGGCTGAGGCTGATGGGTAGTGTAGTATTCAGAGCCACATAAGCAAAGGGATTACTATCAAAATGGAGGCAGTGTACTTACTGTGCTGGGTGGGTCTGGTCTGAATCTCTTTGAGGATGTGCAGAAGAACACGATAGCTCAACTAACCGAGCATCACTTCACTTCACTTTATAACCTCCCTGTGAAGGTCAGCATGTGACCTCCTCCCCTACAGCTGACTGGGCAGACTGGTCTGCTGGACGGTCATAAAAGGGCTGCTGTGGTCGAGACAGAATACCAAAATGAAGCAGAACTAAAGCCTCATCTGCTCCCTCCTCATCCCTGTTTTCCCCTCTGCATCCTGGTCTATCTATGGAGACTGACTGTCCACTGCTGACTTTCCCCTCTGTGCTTCTGTCCATTGTGTTCTCTCTTCCTGACATGTATTCCATCCAGGCTATCTATGGATATCAAGCCCTGATTATTCTCTCTGTTTAACACAGTGCTGTCAAACTTAATGGGCTGCACGGAGCCCAATGTGTCACAGCAACGCTGTCAATTCAAAGACCTGCAGCAGCTTTAAATCAGAGAAACCTGTCAGCACGGCTCCTCAGGCTCAGCAATACTCTGAGTAAATCAGTACAGACCCCTCGTTACCCCAAACTTCCTGTAATTAGAAACAAACTTTCTTCCCTGTTAATTGACAGAAAATTTCCTTTTTATTCTTTTATTCTGCAGCAACCCGTGATTGAGATTTTGAATGGGCCAGAGTCATTTGTAATTACAGTTAAGTAATTTTTTTTAATGCTGCCACTTCTATTTGTTACAGGTGGGTAGCACGAGCATGGACAATTAAGAAAACAATACCTGACCTAGCACTGTTTTTCTGTGGAGCGTGGAGACCAATGGCTATCCATTCACTTAAACACTGAGACATAAACAGATACAAAGCAGCTGTAACATTAATTTAACTCATTAACTTATCTCAGTAGCACCCAAGGAGCAAATAAAACCCAAGTTGTAAAGTTGAGTAGCGTTTCTTTAACCTCTGCTGAGCGACCTCTGAACTCTGATGTCCTTACTCAGATTTAACAATGTGAAATGGTCTGTTGTGATTGGTCACATATGATTAATATGAATTAATAAGGAAGTAAGGAAAACACATTTGGTCTTTTGTTTATTAGACATTTATTTTGATGAATCCAAAATCAAACCTAAGGAAATACTTTTCTGCGACAGTCAGGATGGGCAGGTTGTTGAAATGGCCGGGCCCTGGCCCCTTGGGCTGACCCACAGTACCACGGTGGGTAAAAACAGCAACTTTTCTATTATTTAATAGACTTCTGTTAAACAGCTAATTCCCTATACTTTAATGGCTATATCTTATTAACTTTGGTGTGGCATGCATAGACAGCATAAAAGCTGAGCCGACTGACCCGGAGCAGTGTGTAGCTGTGTGTCTGAGGTAAAATAGTATGATTTTACTGTTCCCACATCACTGTATATTCAGTACTTTGGTGTGTGTTTTGTGCTATGTTAGATTCAACTCATTGTCATTGTGCACACAAGGCACACAACTCATCCAGAGACGAGCATCTGCGGTCATGCAGCCAGAGACCGGCGCTGACCGTTAGGCAAGTATGGTCTAGTTTCTTGCCCAAGGACACAACGCAGTGCAGAGACAGGGGCTCGAACGGCAGCCTCTGGCTCCCCTTGTTTGCTTGCTAAAGCCAGAAAAATTGAACTTGATCTGAGAAAATAAATGCTGCAAAATCATCCTGTGAAATGATGGGTTGGTGTGAATAACTGCATTAAGAACAGGCGAGTCCAAAAAATATTTTTAACACACAAAACATTCCCACAAACTGTATGCATCAGGTGTGTAAAGGCCTTAACACTAGCCTGACCAACCTGTTCACGGCTTGGAATTCATATTACAATAAAGCCTATGACTCAATGCTGCACACATGGATCCTGGAGTGCCTAGATACAAGATCACCCTAAGAGCCTTCATCAAGAACTCAATGGGAATGTGGAGAACAACACTAGAGGCCAACTTCAAGCCAACTGCACAAGTACCACCATCAAGTGCAGGATTTACCAAAGAGATGCTCTTCTCCCCACTGCTGTTCTGCATAGGCCTGAATCCCCTCAGCCAGCTCATCAACCAGACTGGCTATGGATACCGACTGCAAAATGGAGCAACCATCAGCCAACTCCTGTGCGTGGATGACATCAAGCTGTATGCCAGGAGTTAACGAGATATTAATTCACTGATCCACACCACTATGATCTACAGCAATGACACTGGAATTTCATTTGGAAAGGAGAGGTGTAGTCTGAATTGGTAACAAAAAGAGCTAAAGTAGTCAGAACTGGGGGGATTGCACTACCAGAAGGCAACACTGCAGACATTGAAGACCGTTACAGGTACCTTGGAATCCCACATGCAAATGGGAACCATTAAGGGGCCACTGGGAAAGCTGCAACCACCAAGTACCTGCAGAGAGTGAGGAAAGTCCTGAGGAGTCAGCTAATGCGAAGAACAAGATCCCGGCAATCAACACCCACGCCCTGACAGTTGTCAGATACTCTGCTGGGATAATAAGCTGGCCAAAGAAAGGAGATAGAAGCCACTGCCATCAAGACAAGAAAGCTCCTCACCATGCATGGAGGTTTTCATTCCAAATCCAGCACCCTGAGACTGTATGCTAAACGGAAGGAAGGAGGCCGAGGACTAGTGTGTCAGAACCACTATCCTAGATGAAACAACAAAGATCCTGAGTACATCAGGAAGATGGCCTCAAATGATCATGTGCTTAGTGAGTACTTCAGGCAGCAGAAACCTGAGCAAGAAGAGGAGGAAGAACAGGAACCATCATGGAAGGACAGGCCTCTGCACTGCATGTACCACCGGCAGATAGAAGTGGCTGACATAGAAAAATCCTACCAATGGCTGGACAAAGTTGGAGTGAAAGACAACACAGAGGCACCAATCATGGCAGCACAGGAACAAGCTCTGAGCACCAGATCGATAAAGGCTGGGGTCTACCACACAAGGCAAGACCCAGGTGCAGGCTGTGCAGAGACGCCTCTGAGACAATCCGTCACGTAACAGCAGGGTGCAAGATGCTAGCAGGCAGGGCATAGATGGAATGCCATAACCAAGTGGAAATTGCATCCAATTTGCATCAAATTTGCATCCACAAGTTGTCGAGAATAACAGAGCTAAGATCCTGTTGGACTTCCAGATGCAGACAGGCAAACTGGTGATGTCTAACCAACCGGACATAGTAGTGGTAGACAAGCAGAGCAAGAAAGGCGTAGTGATAGATGTATCAATACCAAGTGCAACATCAAGAAGAAGGACCATGAGAAGCTTGATAAATACTAAGGGCTAACAGAAGTGCTAGAAAGGTTGTGGAAGGAGACAATAACAATGGTCCCCATGGTAATCGGAACACTCGGGGCAGTAACTAGGAGAGTGGCTTCAGTAGATTCCAGGAACAACATCTGAGATCTCTGATCTCACCCTGAATGTGTTTCCAATGACTTAGTGTATTAAGAGATTAAAAGATGAATCCACTTTATTACAATTTATTTTAGTAGGTTTTTTCATCACCTATGACGGTATTGCACTCAATAAGTTTAGCTTCCCTCTGCCCAATGCCATATTGTCACCTCTGCTGACCAGTTGGCTTGTAATGTAACCACAGTCAGCTACTGCTGTGTTAACTGGAAGGCCATCAGCTACCTAAAACTAATGCTGTTGGTGTTTTAGTTCTTGGTTTCTGTAGCTGTTAATAATAGAAAAGACTCACTCTAATAAACTGTGATTGTCTTTAAACCCAAACACCAGCCTTATTTTAAGCTCCCATCATCCTTCTCTGTAATCCCTCCATCAGTAAGTGACAGTAATGAATGAGGCAGCGATGCACATTGTGTTTCATTCACTGATGACCTGATGCACTGAGAGTCCAGGCAAGATTTGGACAGCAGATTGTGATATTTGGTTTCTCTGTGGATATAATGATATGATAGGTCTGCTGTGGGGATTAACCTCAAGGCTCTCAGCTTTGATATCATGCTATTTTTACACTGGGAACAACCAGCCTTATGCTGCCTCTTTAAACTCCTGAAAACCCACCTCGCTCCACTGATCAGCTTTGTAGTGCTGGTGGGTTTGTGATAACCAGTTCATATTTTGACAGATTGGGAAACCAAACGTTGCATAACGTGGTGAAAGTTGGGGCAGTTACATTAGAAGCATTACAGAAAGAATCCACAGGCTGTTTCTGCTCTCTACTGGTGTCAGTAGGTCTAGCTTTGGGCCTGGTAGTATTGTGGTTCTGTGCCTCCACCAGTCTTTTTCTGACATAAATATGTGGAACCAGATCTAGATTAGCACCAGAATGAGGTGCCTAGTCAGATATATGGACATCTCCCTGCTGTACTGTAACTGCTGACTCAAAGAAATGGCAGAAGAGAGAAAAATAAAAGTTGATGGATAGAATCCAGTTTGATAATCAGTGACTTTAAGCTCTTTATTCTTTCCCTGTCTGACTCATTTCTGAGCTAACAATATCTGAGCCTATACTAAGTAAGCTGGCTGTTTGCTGCTGCATTACCCTTTAAAAGTTTATATATATATATATATATATATATATATATATATATATATATATATATATATATATATATATATATATATATATATATATATAATCACAAGTCAATGATAGAGAAATGGGTGGATAGATAGATAGATAGATAGATAGATAGATAGATTGATGAATGTCAGATGGATGATACAATGGATTGTTAGATGATAGATGGATGGGGGAAGGATAGTGATGGATAGATGGATGAAGTGATGAGTGGATGGATGATGATTTATGATTGATGATTGCTCTATTGATGGATGAATGAACAGTAGGGATGTCCATGTTAGCATGTCAGTTTTCAGTAAGATGTGTAGAAATGCTGACATTTGTCTTTGTGTTCTATTGATTGTTGTGTATCATATCAAACAAACTGCTGTTTGTGGCCACTAACACTAAAGGTCACAGCACAAAATACTCAATTCATTATTTGGGATCCATGAAGATTGATAGATGCACACAGGCTTGCACAGGAATAGCTGTACATACACTACATGCCAGCTCTACAAAAGGCCTACCTGCTTTAACCACAAAACCTAATGACTGGTCTCAACTAGCTCTCAAAAGTTATTATAAAGTTAAGTGTCACTGGTTTAATTTGTTCAACTCCCAGCCTAATATACAAAAAAAACAAAAACTAAATTCACCTAACTAGTCTTCAGTGGAGTACCAGACTCGAGGCAGTTTCAAACACTAAACTCTTGAACAGGCAGCAAACCAGGGAGGTCATTCACTGCCAAACTCAGAAGCGAACCCTTACTCAGGATAACCACCAAACACAATAAACTAAAACAAAAAGCAAAATAACAAACAAGTGCTTCTATGGAAGGGCAGTTTAGTCACCCAGCTGAAACACACTAAAGGGAGCTTGGTCAGTCACAGTGAACACCTTAAGCAACCCATCACTCAAGCACCAAGAAAGACCCTCTGATATTTTGTCTCCATAAAAATATCCAAAATAGAGTCCAAGTGATCCTGGACAAGCCCCCATTTATGTTACGACCCAGCTCAAAAGCTGCAACATAAGGAGGAAACTGACACCAGAATTTTAAGAAAGAAGGATTTTATTTTAAATTACTTGATAAGCACTGCTAAAACAGTTACAACCTGGAGAGCAGAAGAGCAAGAAGTGGTGAGTCTCCAAAGCTGATCTCAGGCATGCCTTTATTCACACCTCATCAGATGTAGTCAGTCAGCCATCGACCAAGGCAGCACCTGAGAACTATCTCACTGCCACAGCAAAGAGAGTAGGGGTTGCAGAGGGGCGTAACAATCATGTGACCTGTTTTCTCAAGGTTGTGCTTAGAATGGTTAAATAATCCCAGTTAGTGGAAGTGAGTCAGGCTTATGGTGTTTGATTCACTTTTATCTGGTCAGGTTTCCTGTGTCGTTGCCCTCGTGTTGGCTGAGCCCTTTGTGACCCTTTATGTTTAGAGGTGTTTATAAATAAAGGCGTAATCACAGACTTACTGCTGATAACACCACGCATATCTCTGTAAGCTCGCCATCCATCTAGCCATCCGACCATCCCTATCAGCTGTCTCCTCTCCATCTCTCTGTCCCTCAGCTGTCTGACATGAGAGAGGATAATTGATCGGTCATTTTCCAGAGACCTATAACTTTTTCTTGGAAATGACTGAAACGTCTGCCAAATTCATGACTTTTTCTTGTTGTTGTGACCTTTTTCTTTACCTAAACCACCCTTACCCTCACGTCCTAACCATATTTGAGTTTTAGCAGTTTGCCTTCATCCACCTCTGTGCCATCCCTCTGATACTCTCTAATCCAGGACAAGTTTGTGTGAAGCCTAAATACTGACTCACACAGCCATTATAAACTCTCCCCTCACACACAAGCACACTGAACCATTGCGCCCACCAGCCTTCTATGAAAATTCAGTTTATTTTTATTCCCTGCTGAACTGATGGAATCAGCACTGGTTTAAAAAAAAATGATAAATCATTGTTTAGCAGTTGAAATTGTTAACCACTTTTTAGCCTTCTTATTAGAAATTCATCATTCTTTAGTACCTGAAAACAACTCACCCTGTATCAAATGTAATGTAATAATATGTTTGGGCGCTGACACATTTTATTAGATAAGTATTCTGTGCTTGAAGGGTCACCCTAAAATTGAATTTATTTAATTTTCCTCTAGGCTGCAGTGCTTTCTGTCTTTCTTTGGCTGTAAAAATATCTGCCTTCTCTTCACTATAATGGAACTAAACAGCACCTTCACTGTGTATTCAATTAAGAAAAAGAAAAATTGAAAAAACTCAGCAGTAATCATTCTTTCCAGATATCATGATCAGGTTTCTCAAAAGACCCACAGTCCTTGTTGTGAGCTTTTCCATGTAGAAATTATTTTCATCTTCCAAAATAACATGCAGCTTGTTAACGGTACAGTTCAGCCATGGAGGACGCCATTAATGTTTACATCACAGGCACGGCAGATGGCCATCCCTCCCTGAGCCTTTCTTCCTGTTAGAAGGGAGTTTTTTTCTTCCTATTTTGTTTACCAAATGGCCAAAGGCCATTTTGCCCCCCAAAAAACCAAACAAACAAAAAACTTGATTTGGAGAGAGATTTAGGAGCAATCCTTTAATATGTGGAAGTCTCTTTTTCAAGGGTTTGACTGAAAAGCTGCTTCATGGACCGGTGTGGGTTATTCCTTGGATAGTTTGTTCATCAGTTAAGCAGGTAAAATGTCTGGAAATGTTTCTGAAACAGATAAGATGCAGTCAAAGGTGATGTCAGTTGCACATCCTTAGACTGCGAAAGCAAATCAAGTCACATTTGACTTTGACAAAACATGCCTGAAGAACACTGAAGCAGTTCTGTAATTGTGTTGTTTGGAATAACAAAAAAAAAGCTCATATCAGTGTGTACCAGAATGATGAGAAGGATGAAGAATAGAAAAGGCTTGAAACTATTCAAAATGTACAGCATGGCATGTAAAACACAGTGTGATACATGGGTTTGGATGGCCTCCGTTGGCACCAGGTCACTGGAAATGTCCGACTCAGTGGGATCGGGCTTTGGCTGGTCTTTAACCTGCCAGCTCCCGAGTAAAAACCCAGTGTGACACATTGTGCCGGCGTGCAAATAGTGCCGCTAATAATCCAAACGAGTGGCTGGCATGTGACCTTCGTCTACCCAGACGTTTCCACTGCCCTAACTACAAGGTGTATTTAGAGTACTGCAGACTCATTTGAAATGGAACAAACCAGATACCGCTGAAGATCAGACTCTCAGCTTTGATTAAAGGCGTTGAACAAAGATAGAACATTAACTGCTGACCAAATTCGAAGAGATCTGTGCATTAAAAATGAAGCAGATGGTTTCGTGTTGCGTGCTGCACGTGAGGACGAACATCTGTGGCAAATATGCTGAAGTGATTCTCCAAAAAATGATCTGAAGTTCTGAAAAAGGCTTTGGTGATGTAAGACAGAATCAATGGATGGATGGCTTATGAAGCACGTGGATCTATACCTTCTGATCACTTCAGCCAAGTACAGCAAGCTGATTGGATGGTGCTTCAGAGATCATAGGGACACTGGCACCTGTGCAGTGTTACTGCTAACATAATCCACTATAAACCCCTTAAACCACACAGTCAAACAGCTGTCAGACCAACCATGGCGCTCTCACCCCCGTCTTACACACACAGCCCAGTGTATCCCAGAACAATGGGTGGATGCTATAAACTTATTTTAGTTCAACAACACAGAGACGCCATGGGAAACCCAAGCTAGTCCCCTCAATCCATCACTGTCACTCAGAATGACCATAGTGCCACACAAACACGGACCGACAGGGACGTATAACTTAAACCTCCTTTTAATTAAAAGCTAAATTAGCCGTGTGGTAGTTGGAATGAAAACGCGCAGCAGCAGCGAGCCGATCTGATCTTTATTGATCTCGTCTCCATGTTGGTAATGACTCACAATCCTGCGCCGCATTCTTGAAACAGTTTCCCGTCATCCAGCAGGAATTTGTGATTAAAAAACATAGTTGGATTTGTGTCTTTAAAACCTGTAAACGCAGAACAGTTAACCTTCTGCTGTTTTATGGATTCTTGAGTCAGATATGATTTTTCTCAGACTCGCATTAGAAGCAATGCCACTGTGTGATCTGTACCTGAAATCCGACTTGTTCTACACGTGTGTGAAACAGGCTTCTCCCTCTTTCTTCCTTTCACATTAAATATACACTGCTCAAAAGTAATTGGACAGTTGACTGACAGGTGGTTTCAGAGAGACGGCAAAAGCTTTAGAGATGGCAAAATCAACTATCTGGTAATTTTTAAAATTATGAATGCTCAGCAACACCAAAAGGAATGAAAGACTACAGAATACAACTAAAGTGCATGATGATAGAATTATTTCCATGATGATTGAAAAAAAAGCAACTTTACAACATCGAACCGAGTGAAGAACACTCTCGAGGAGGCAGGCCTGTCATTGTCCAGGTATATAATCAAGGTGAGTTACAATCAAGAACAGGAAGAGCAGATCAGACTTACAGAAAAACATCTAAAAGAGCCACGAGTTCTGGAAAAACAACCTGAAAAGGAGAAGAAGCTGAACCAGAATGGGAGGAGAAAAGTATGGAGAAGGAGAGGAAGGGGTCACGAGCTGGTTTGTTATGGCATGAGCGTGTATGGCTGCAAGTGTGTATCGATGATGTGACTGCTGATAGAAGTAGCCGGGATGAATGTACTGATAATGGACAATGACCCAAAGCAAAGGCAAAGAAATGGGATATTCTTCAACGGCTAAATCAGTCATCTGATTTCAACCCAAAATATCAGCTGTTCAGCCACTGATGGCCACAAACAAGCAGCAGCTGATGAAAGGCCTAGCAGAGCATCTCAAGGGAAGTAATGCAGCATTGATGTCTGGGTTCCCCTCTGTGAAGTGTTCTCATCCCAGCATTCAGTCTTTCTGTGTTGGATAAGTTAGCTTTCCTCTCTGTCGTTTAGTCTCCTGTGAAATAATTTCAGCTTCTTTGCTGGCTCTTTGTTTCTGTGACCGAGCCAGCGGCTTCTGTAGCCTGACGGTGAACGGCCTGAGGGGATCGAGCCGATCGAAGACACGATCAGCCGGAGCCGAAACATTTCAGAAATGGCCTTAGCCTGAGGTCATCTGGGTCACAGACACGTTCATTTCACATCAACTTAGAGGTGACTTAAACTGATTTACTGTAACGGTCATCAAGCTGTCACTGTGTAAACACCAATGTGTGCGCGCACACACACACACACAGGCACACACGGGTTGGTCAGGCAGCAACTGTGGTCAACATTCCTCTGAGGCTCCACACCAACGCTCAGTAATCCTCCTCTCACACACACACACACACACCAGGAGATTATCTGATATAAAAATGATGTTGAGAACCATCAATATTACTTATAGATCAGATATCGCACATGCACGGTGTATACATAACCCTGTGTATGTCTCTCACACACAGCAGAATGAGCCAAGAACAGTGAACCTGATTTATAGCCAGCACAGAAACACACTCTCACTGTGTGTGCACTGATTGTAGGTCTTCACGTGTATTTGTGTACTTTGTGGACAAAGTAAAACAGTTAAATGTGACAGGAAGCTGATGGTGGAGGTTCTGCTTTCATGCTGAGCTGATGTAAGGAGAGCTCTTCCACTTCCTGTTAATCCCATTCTACAGAAACTGGCTGTAATTCAGCTATCCCATACAGAGTCCTCAAAAGCAGGACTGAATGGATTTAAGCTGGCTCAAGCTTCAAACAATAACAGAAATAGTTCCACGTCCCATTTGTCTCCTTGTTGCCCAAGAACCTCGACTCTAAGGGGTCAAATGCATCCAATTCACACCGTCCGATACGTCCCTCAACGTAGATATTGTGTTTTGCCTCTAGATGGTAGATAAAAGATGGACATAGCCACTGTGGTGTTTAGCATTAGCTTCTTGACTCTGCAATTTGAAGCCTTAATATTTACTGCTTCAGCTGCTGCCATGTTGGTTTGGTAGAGATGGATGGGACCATATTTAGACCAGAGGGTGAAGTGCCGAGTTGTCAGCTGGCCCCAGCAAAGCAAAAACACGGGTATCTTAGAGAGATACCTCCGCTACTGCAGGAGTGGAGGTGAAGCTTCATAGACAACAGTCAGCTACAGCTGATGGTGAGTGGCTGTGGCTCAGGTAGATTGGGTTGTCTGCTAATTGGAAGGTTGTGGTTTGATCCCCTAGTCTGTTGAAGTGTCCTTGGGCAAGATGCTGAAGCCCAAGTGCTTAGGTGTAGAAAAGTGCTTGGAGTGCTCAAATTGAGTATGAAGGCGCTACATAAGTGCAGCCCATTACCATAACAGAGGGACTATAAGGGGTTTTCCTTTAATCTGTCACTTACTCACTTCCACTTCAGTGACTCGTCATGTTAGACTAGGGCTGGGCCATAAATCGTGTTTTTAAGAAATATCGATATATTTTCATACAAGATATAAGATGAGAAATTATTGTTTATATCGATATAGTCTATGTCGCGTTACAATCATACTTGTAGAGCCACCAGTTAGATTTAGCAGATTCTCAGACACCCCCCCCCAGTGACTTTATTTCCAAAAAGCGACTAGCAACAAATTGACAGCGGTGACTTTTGGAGAGTTCTGGAAACCTGAAATCCTCCGCTGTCCACGTGTTTTGTGTACATACAGCCTTCGTACTGCGTCCGTTCGTACGCTTTGGCGTCGCCCAGACCCTCAGGAGTCCCTGGCTGCAGGCAAGATGTTTTATAACGTAAGTCACATGACCTTAATAGCGGAAGTGGGTCTTTTTTGTGTGCTCGTGACGCAGCCGGCGGATATGTTGACGCCGCACTGAGCGGGTGGGCCCGTTGCTGTTGTATGTCTGTGGATTTACTGAGCTGGCTAGAACCCTGCAGACTGAAGGATGGAAGATCGTTCATTCAGTCTGTCTACATGTTTGGTTATTTGCTCAGACGCACAGATACAGATGTAAAGTGGCTTTGTTTATACCTTCTGGGAAGAAAAAATATCGCCATTCAGCTAAAAGATATCGAGATATTATTTTTAGTCCATATGGCCCAGCCCTATGTTAGACTGTGACAGGCTGGTTTGTATATGAATGAAAAAAAGACTGAATCATTTTCTTTAATAGTTTACATTTAATTAAATAAGAAAAATGATTTACTTTCAAAACGCGCCATAATGATTCTGGTGGGTCAAAATACATGAAATATTTTTTCCTTAATGTTCGTCTGGATCTTTGGAGTTTTGAGCGTATTCACTTCTGTTATTTGTTTTCAGGATTATCTGCAAGTCTTTGCAGTTCTGTGTCCCAAACCCCCAAACCAATATTAAAATACCAGCTGGAGTCAAGTTTTTATTTATTTTTTTAAGATCTGAGTAAACCCAAAACTTAAACTAAAACCATGTAACTTTAATATCTGTATACGATTTAAATAAAGTTTACTTAAACCAAAAGTGAGAAAACGTGCATTTTCTTCTTCATAGTTCATCCTTCTTTTCTCTGCACTCGACTGCTCATGAACCCGCCGTCCAGCGTCTGCACCGAGCTGTTACAGTGTTACAAACCACATTATCACACAGAAACCATAAAAGCATTAAGAACTACAAGTTTCCCAGATTTACAATAAAAACACACACGTGGGTTCAGCTTCACAAACAAAAGCACAAATGAAATCAGCGAACAGAAGCTGCACGTTTGTTTGCATTTACATTTTCTTAATGTTATTAAAGTGAGTTGATGTCTAATATTTTTACAAACATGAATTTGAGCACATCCAAAAACAGGAAGTTTAGATTCCTTAAGCTCCTCCTCTTCATTTCTAAAACAAACATTTAATCTAAGTAATAATTCAAAAGGCGCTCTAACTATAAACTTTCTGATGGATTAAAAAAAAAGGCTTTTCTTTAGCTGCATCACGATGCTCTCCTTTCTTGCTGACTGCATGTTAGAAACAAAATGCATGGACCACTTCCTATAGCACCCCCTACTGTGTGGATGTCAGTATCTACAGGTTTTTCCAAGTGAAACGAGCAGCTCATTAATGAAAGCTGAGCACAAAATGTTAGTAACTTAGAAGCTAAATGATGAAATTAAATGTTTCTGAGCACTCCCGTTTGGAAATTAATTTCTTCAAACCAAGTACCTCACGTGGACCTTAATGTGGGTGTTATAGTTTCTGCATCTGAGTGAGGTCAATTTTTTTTTATCATGGTGAGCGGGGGGGGGGGTTCTGAGCAGATGTCGACATGCCTGCCGGGTTTTTGTTGTCTGCAGGGACTTTACCGAGTACCCACGCGCCCCTCAGGAAGACTTTAAAGAAGCATAACAGCAGCTCTGGTGTCCCCAGATGTCCGTGTCAGAGTGTAATCGCTGCTTCGGGCTGGAAGTGCAGCAACAAGGACTTGCATAGCTGTGGTAGACGTGTGACATGCTGGCTTTACTTATTATTCATTTGACCAAATGGCGCACAAGGACTTTGATGACTGCGGTCATCTTTGGCTCGTTTGCGCACTAGCAGCTAATCACACATTTTACTGGTCCAGCGTCGGTCAGTTACCGACACTTTCTTCTATTTCTGTTGTTCGACGATTACTGGCAAACATTTTAGTTCATTACAGCCACCGTCTGGTAGTAGCAGTGCATCGCATCCTACCAAACATTGGCTAAAAACAAGGGACAACATATTTTCATCCAAGAAATATTCACAGAAACATAAGTGTCTTCAAAAATCATAGCCACCCCTAATGTTCCATGGAGATTAACGTGATTGGTGGGCAGGGTTTTAGGCTCGTGTTCAGGATTGTATTTTCACCCTGGTGTCAGGCAGGTGCCACATCTGATTTAGAACAGGGTTTAGCTTTTGTGTTAGTTTAATTGCTTTAGGAATTACTTTTGGACATGCTCTGCAATGCACTGCATTTTCCTGGACATAAATAAAATAACTTATAAATGCGTTTTTTTCATTTGAAGCCATAAACCTCGGTTATGTGCTGTTTCCATAAGGCATCAGTAAGTTTTATAAAGTAAATTAAATGTAGAAAGAATCCCCAAACTGATGCTGCTGTAAGGAAAAAATAAAGAGTTTAATCAGAGACCAGAACCCTTCAGAGCCCTGCTGTGGGAAAATTTAGGGCTAAATTTGTGGTGTGGTCTGAGCCTGGATGAAGCCGCAGGAGAGAAAGAATAAGATCCGCTAATCTGAGCAAATGATCAACCAGCAAAATGTCAATAACATCTGCTGCTTCAGAATGTGATCGGAGTGTGTTGGATGTTTGTCATTTCAACACAAGACAAAAAGTTGCTTTTTATGAACAAAAAGTCTATATTGCTGCATATCAAAGGAAGTCCAAGCTGTGTGGAAGCTGCATGTGCTGCAGCTCTGTTCTAGTGTTTCTCTTAGCGTCCATCAGTCCAGCTGCATGGTTTACAGATGGGGAACTTGTAGTGAACATTCAGTCTCTCTGTGTGTCGATCGGTCTGTCTTTATGTTTTGTAGATCTGATGGTTTCCTCCTGCGGCGCTGGGAGGCATCGCAGCGCTTCCTCCGCCCTGGACGTCAACAAAGCCCATCCTCTGCCTCCTCTTCCTCTGCTCCGTCATCTGCACGCACACACACACACGGGGAGCATAGTAGATCAATGCTGTCACATGAAGCCTCCTTAAACACCACACAAGCTGTGATTCATTCATTTATGTTACAGTATATTGCTTTGCTCAGCTGCCTTCACACTCATGTGACATCCCGTTCTTATTCCATAAGGTTTACGATGATGTCGGCCCACCTTTTGCAGCTATAATAGCTTCAGCTCTTCTGTTTTTGGGGATCAAAACAAACTCTGTTGGTTAGTTCATCTGGCTTGTCCATTAGCTTGGCCGCCATCCCATAGTAAAACACAGTCCTGAGTGCATATGGTTGGCTAATTCACCCAAACTCTTGCAGCTGATCTGGCTGGTTGAATTACTTTTATTAGTCAGTATCATGCAGTGTAACGTTAGTAAAATAATGCTGCAAGGCTAGCTAGCCAAAAATCTTCCCAAGCTAGTGTGAGCATCATATTCATTTCTGTATAATATCAACAGTGTTGGACAGATGGGTGTATTTCTGTAGCAGCAGCCAACAGCAATGAAAGGGAGGGGTGGTTAACTAGCTAGCTGTAATTTGTCAAATCAAAGTCGCCTTTGTTATCAGAGCACAGTCAGGTATACAGCGAGTGTTCGAGTGCAAGCCTTCACTGCGTGAGTCAGACTGCCACCTGGTGTGCTCTGTGTGTAAGTACCTGCTCCTTGAGCTCCGTCAGCTGGGCGGTCAGAGTCGTCACCACCTTCATGGTTGATGCCAGTTTGTCCTGTAACTGCCTCATCTCGTTCTGCTCGCCGTCACTGTCCGTTACCACCAGGGACATGGCCTGCATCCGTGGAAACCAGTCCAGGTTGTTGTTCTGAAACAGCAGGAGAAGAAGTTTGTTTGTGAAGCTGAAATCATCTGGAATCACGGCCGTGCCTCTGTTCCTTTCTTAAGATTTCACACCTTGATCATGTGAGCTACGTAGCTCTCCGGTCCTGTGTAGTCGGTCTTGTTCTTCTCGCGCACCAGAACGATGAAGTAGAGGTAGTTCCAGATATTGTGCTCCAGTTTGATGTGCTCTTCGAAGGACACCGTCTTGTTGTCAAATTTATCACGCTCGAGGCCTGCAGTGGCAGAAATTACCGTTCAGTAAGACAGAAGTTCTGTAACCAGTCGACTGGTTTGTCAGTCACGCGTGAGAAACATCTACAAACCGCAAATGAAACACGTCGTCTTCAGAATCTCCTCCTTCTTCTGCTTCTCGCTCCTCAAGTCTGCAAACGTGTCAATGATGACACCGAAGATCAAGTTCAGGACGATGATGATGACGATGAAGTAGAACAGCAGGTCGTACACGACTCGAGCGGGAAACAGCGGCTCCTGCACACATTTAGTTTTTACTCTGCAGGAACTTCTTACTTGATGTTTGCTCCTTTTAAAAGTCCTCCAAGTTATTTTACTTCATTATTATTTTGAATGTTTGTTGCTTGCATTTGAGTTGTCAGTTTCAAACCAGACAACATGTGACCGAATAAAAGCGATCATTTAAAATCTTAATCTGCAGAGCAGCTGGTATTTATAACCTTCTAGTCCAGGTTGTAGCTTCTGCATATTTAAACAGGAAGCTGTGCGTTTCTATGGCAGATTATTTGATAAAAAGTCAGATAAAGGTTGACCAAAGATGCAGATTGTGCCTTTTGCTTTCAGAGAGCAACATGCAGGTTAAAAAGTGTTTCTTACGTTCTTGGATGGTTTGCGGAGGACGTCTCCCACTCCTCCTCCGTTCCTCAGTCCGTGGTTCAACACAGTAACGATACACATCAACAAAGTGTCGCACGCCCGTTCAGAGTTGTCCGTCTCTGGAACGCACACACGCACAGAAACCCCGACATCAGTAACTTTTAATATTTCATTTTAACACCCATGGCTGAATGCACCTATTCTGCTCGTTACCAGCTCCAAATGATATTTTTGGATCTGCAGCTTTGCATGATTGACAGTTCAAAACAGCGTTCATGTGGTCATTGTTTACCGCAGAGCTGCAATTAATGTCGGTAACCAGCTGGTGATCTCTGCTTCTCTTACCTTCCTCTTCAGTGTTGGTCTCTGCACTGCAGCCCACTCCGTCTGCAGAGCACGACTTGAGGAAATCCTGAGAGGCTTCGTTGTTTTCAGAAGCTGAGGAGGGGGCGAGCATGGATTAGTCCCGTAGGTAAGGTAGGAAGGTTTTGGTATGTTGGCTAATTTTAACAGCTGTGAATTTACCTGCAGCGATCTGTGGCAGCAGGTCGATCTCCATTATGAAGTCATCCTTCAGGAAGAGGAAGCCCACAATGGAGAAGAGGTAGACGAGGATGAGAGCGAGCAACGCCGTGAGCAGGATGGAGCGACCGTTGCGCGTCACGCTGTTTATCACGTTCAACAGAGTCTCCTCCCTGTAGATCAGGTCAAAGAGCTGCACAAGGAGGAACGCAGACATTTAGCTTTTCCTTCCTGGCAGAAACAGGACAAACACTGAGAAGATCTCTGTGTCTGCTGCTTACCAGGATGCTGTAGAAGAGCTCGTGAACGAAGAGCCCAAGTGTTGAGGTCAGGACGTACGCCAGGTGGTAGAGGAACTCCACATCCATCACCATGGCCTTGTATCCCATAATAAATGTGCCGTTGTTCCCGACAAAACTCACCACAAACACCACTTTATTGATCAGCTGGAAAAGAGCCAAAACATAACGCAGTGCAGCAGATGAGCAGACTGACGGTGGCGCTCCCAAAGAGGTCTGAAATCCCAGTTTTCTAACTTTCTGTTATCGTGTCAGATACTCATATTTATATGTGGCCAGAAATGAGGTAAAAACACTTAAAGGTACAGGCAGTGCAGCTCACAAGCACTGTGACAGTGACTGTGTGGCCCTTCAGCAGGCTTCCAGAAGCTGGCCACTCAGAACAAAGTGGGGTTTTGGGGGGGCAGTTTAAAAAATATTTTTGTCTTATTAAAGAACAATAAAAATATTCAAAGAGAAAAAACACAGGTAGGTAATGTACTGTTTTCTCACATTGAGTGTTCCCAGTAGTATGAGTGTGTTGCCAATGCCCAGGTGGTAGATGGACCTGATGATCAGAGCGACGGTGAGCGGCGTGAGGCCGTAACGCTGAGAGAACAAACCCAGGACTGAGAGGCCGGTCAGGATCCAGAAGAGCATCAATAACAGAGAGTCATCTATCGCTCCTACAGAGGAGAGGAGCATCCACACCTCAATCAGTCCTCCACACTTTCCTCAGATGATGATAAAAATAAAATGACCGTGTGTGTGTGTGTGTAGTCACAGTAGTACCTTGTCCGGAGTCATAGGGGTAGAAGAAGGCGATGATGAGGTTGATGAAGAGGGCAAGTTTAAAGGAGAAAGTTCCCCACAGAGTCATCCTTCTGGAGAACCAGTACAACACCGGCATACCTGCAAGAGCACGTGCATCCTGAGCCTGACCACACTGTTGGATATGTTGAGAAATCTCACATGTGAATGAATAACAGCGCCTGAGTATCAGACTCACTCCTCAGCTTTTTCTGCCACTCCATTTCTCCGTGTAGGAAGGACGTTGCTCGAAGAAATGCGTGACCTTTGACCCCTGCTCGTCCAGCTCGGTGGTGTTGAACACTCTGACCTTTGACTCCTCTGTCAAAAACTCACAGATGGGATGAACAGGAAACACAATCTGCTCCATGCTGCGGTCCTCTGAACAATCTGGGCGGGGTTTAGAAAATGTGTCATACACAGATGTGTTAAAAGCCAACACATGGTCCTCGCTAGAGCTAAAGATGAAACTGACAAAACTGAAACAAATGACATTTTCCTAATTAAACGAAACAGACCAGTTGCATTGGGAAAAGTGGCTTAAATTTCTAATGATTGCCAGGTTGTCCAGGGCTGACTGTCTCAGTAAACTTGGCCCAAGAGCAGACTGCTTAATGCAAAAAGATCAGAGGTCCTCAAGATTTCATCCCGGGATCAGCTAACTCTGCAAAGACTGGAGTCAAAGGACAGTCACAAAATAACTGCACAGATCTGATCTGCACGGGAGGATTTCCAGGAGAAGCTTCCAAAAACAAACACAGAGGGGAAGAACTATTAATTTTGGAGTATTTTAATTTCAAAAGGTAGGCTTTTATGGCCACCTCTATTCTTTGGGACTGTTGTGGTTGGATTTCTTTGTTGCCCCAAGGGCTGGGCAGCTTGCACTCAGTGACTGAATTCTGCATCTTGTTAAAGAGGACTTGAGTATGCCGTTAACAGCATTTGTTTGAAGTTAAATTCAAAATGCACGAAAGCAAACGCGCCAAAGGAACGGCTCAAAAAAGAAGGCGGTTATGGGGGTCAAAGCCAGGCTCAAATTCCACTGAAATATTGAGGGAGGATTTAGAATTTCTAGTTAAAGGAAATGTGGCGATCAAAGTTTCATGATTGCAGCTCTGCTCTTTGTGAATGATGTGCTTCTCCTGCTTCATGAAGCAGTGACCTCCAGCGTGCACTGGTGTGGGTTGTAGGGCAACGTGGCAGAGATGCTAACCAACACCTCAGTCAGAAGAGAGTGGAGTGGCTGCTCTGGGCTGGGGATGAGTTGCTGCCTCAAGTGGAGAGAATTAAGTATGATGGGGTTGTGTTCACGAGTGAGTGGAGAGCGGGACAGGAGACTGACAGATGGAGGTTTTAGTGGTCGGTTATCATAAAGCAAACGCTACGGTAAAGCTGCTGATTTACTGTTATATTTATTTTCTTACCCTCACCCCTGGGTACAAATTGTGGGTAGTGGCTAAAAGCAAAAGATTTTAGATATATGCAGTGGAAATTAGCCGCCTCAAAATGGTAAATGGGCTCAAGCTCAGAAATGGAGTAAGGAGCTCGGCCATTCAGGAAGGGCTCAGCGTAAAGCCAGTGCACCTCCACAAAGGAGCCGGTTGAGGTGGTTCACACATCTGACAGTGATGCCTCAGGAACATCTTCCAGGTGAGGTCCAACTTGGGAGGAGACCCCTGGACATGCAGGAGAGATTCTGCCTCTTATCAGCCCCAACCGGTCGCAGCAGATGACTGCCCCTCCCTGAGCCTGGTTCTGCTGGAGGTTTCTTCCTGTTAAAAGGGAGTTTTTCCTTCCCACCGTCACCAAGTGCTTGCTCACAGGGGGTCGTTTTGACTGTTGGGTTTTCTCTGTGTTATTGTGGGGTCTTTACCCACAATACAAAGCGCCTTGGGGTGACTGTTTGTTGTGATTTGGCGCTATATAAATAAAATTGAATTGAATTGAATTGAATTATCTAGCTGGGAGACGTCTTGGCGCTCCCTCCCCCAGAAGAGCTAGAGGAGGTGGTGGTTGGGACGAGGGAGGAGCATCTCTGCTTAGATTGCTGTAATGCTGACCTGGACCCGGTTATGCAGTAGAAAGATGGAGATGCTTGTTAAATGATTTTCATTGTGGCGGTGCTCAGTCATTACTACCTTTTTACCTGAAGGATCAAATGTTATTTTGTTATTCAATGGGCTATTCTTCTTCACATGGCATAAACACAGAAAGCCCATCTGATAACGAAAACACAACGTATATTAGTGTTGATGGCTCTGGATGAAGATATGTATTGTAGTGGTACTACCTCTATCTGTGCGGTCAGCTGCTCGTAGTACTCCAGCGGGTCCTGCTGCACCACAGGAGCTGGAACTGAGGACTTCAGCATTTGGGACAGAGGCCGGTTGTTCAAGTTCAGCTGTAGACACACAAACAGCAGCATGGTGCCACTTTTAGGGGATTGCAGCATAACATGGATGGATGGATGGACGCATTGGTGGATGTTTACCATTGAGGAGATGCCCTCATCTCCCTCTTTACTGTTCTTTGGAGGTTTTAGGAGGTTGTGCAGGACTTTGTTGTGTCTCGCCAGCTGCAAACAAACAAAAAGAACTTAATTTCGACCCAAACCAACAACCGAACCAACACAAAATATCACGGAATTGGAAATTGTGTTTAGTCACCTGCTGAGCCAGGATGTAGATGTTGTGTCCCACCTCCTGAGGAGAAGCCTCCACCTCCACCCCTTCACATTCGCTCTCCTGGTTGTAGGCCTTCTTTATCACCTCAACCTGCCAGAGTGTGTACACACACACACACACAGATTTTTACTGGCTGTTCACTCAGACCTTTAACAGCTGCTTTATGTGGTTCAGGGTCTGACCAGCTCTCGTGGCCGCAGGTTTAACAGAATCCTCTCTGCATTCTCACTGTCGTGACGACTCTCCATGAGAGCCAGCAGCAGCTTGGAGGCGTTGTCCTTCAACCATGGAGAAAAACAGCAGTCAAACAAAAGGACTGAGGTCTGCATTCAGCCGCTCAGTCTTAACTTGGTGTGTAACTGTGCACTGTGGTGTGTAAACGGCCAGGTGAACCAGTGTTACCTTCAGCTGCAGCACCATCTCCATCCGATAGCGACACAGAGGACTGATGTCATTCAGGATCAGAGCTGTTATGATGTCGATGCCGTTGGACTCATGGGTCACGATACACGTCTGAAACACACAGAGGACACAAATGTCTGTGCTGCAACAGGCCTGGCGCTTGCTGTGCTATACCTGTAGTAAATCCCGGACACCTTTAGGAACTCTTGAAGATTAAAAACCAGAGGACCACATCTGTGGGGCTGCAGCTTGAGCTGCCTTTTGAGCCCCCATTTTAAGACATGTACTTGGTTTTTGATGCTGGCACCAGTAGTTCTTTGTCTGGTACCAGAACCTGGTCTGGTATTGGTCAAAAGGACTTCGGAAATCCAGGAACTTTTTCATAGTTTTAATAACTGTTGGGCAAGCATCTCCTTCCATTACCAACCACTGGCTTTGTGTCATGTCCCTCAACAGATTCTAGTTGTACAGCTTAACAGCTTATAAGCAGCTACATTGATCTATTGATAACCCAGATAAGGCATTGGAGATCACTGGCCACTCCTCGGTGGGTAGTCACCCTAAGAAGGTCCACAGCAGCTGCAAAACAATGTTGGTACTGAAACTGGTATCAAGAATCATGAATTTCAGTGGTACTGGTACCAACTGCGCACAGTTAACCTAACAAGCATGTCTTTGGATTGCGGTAGGAAGGAAACCCCCACAGGCCCAGTGAGAACATACAACTTCCAACAGCGTGTTTAAACGGAGTCTTCTTACTGTGAAGCAGCAGCGTTAACCAGTGCACCACCTTGGAACCCGCACGTCCAAATAAAAGTAGGAACCATCATTTCCATCCTTGTGTGTTAATGTACCTGGTTCTCTTGGCAGGGTCCCTGGCAGTACTCTGTAAGTGTTTCCAGGGTCTGAATGATGAGGTGGACGTTTGATTCGTTGATGTACAGGCCCAGCAGGCCCAGCCCACCCGTCGTGCTACCACACATGATGTCCAGGAACTGAAGAGTCTCACACACTAGGTTGTAGTTGGCTTTGTTATTCTGGCAACGCAGGAAGTTCTGGAAACACAGTGTCAGAAACCATCAACCTCACATTTTCTGTATACATGCTCACATCAAGACGATGCTGGAACAAACAGATAGCTTTACTTTAATGGCCTCTAACAGATGGTGGTAAAAGAACTGACCAAAGAGGAGAGAAAAACTTTAACTTGGCTCTAAGATCTAAGAAGTATATTCACTTTTTGTCGTGCTGTATATTCTCTAAAAAAAGAGCCAACTGTGAGTTCCTGATTGTTCGGTAGTTCGCAGAAACCGACCTGTAGGTCATGATTGTGATTCTCACAGAGCAGCTGTAGGAACCTCAGGATCGGCTTCATGATGATAACAGCAGGTCCCATCTCTGTCTCCACCTCCTTCTGTTCTGCAGCAGGTTGAGCTGGCAGGGTGGAGGTGCCTGCAGCAATGGAAGCACCTGGTACCAACATTTGGTGACCTCCCGTACCCGAAAGTACCAGAGCGTTGGAGCCACCTTTGCAAGTAGGAAAATATTATCACAGATATTTCAAATTTGAAATTCACTAACCCTTCACAGAGGTGCATAACACTGAGTTGTTTGAGTAAACATGTTATCAAGTGTCTAAACATGATTAAAACTCACGAGTGATGTCAAACCAATTATTACAAACACATCATTCTCAAATAAATCAAATCTAAGGAACTCCAAAGATGGATGTCCATTGAAATGGCAGTAATCTGACTCCACAGGCGTGACCTAATAAAACTCCTATTTTTAGGCGACTCACCGTTCTCCAGCTCCTTCTCGTTGGCCTTGTGCGTCATCTCTCCAACGTTAACAGAAACTGTGGCTTTAATGTCGGCCTGAGCTTCTTTCATCCTGTCATGAAGCACTTTAAAGAACTTCTCCGACTTGTTGTCGCCCATCATCAGTTTGTAGAAGGAGTTCTACGGGATAAGTGGACAGCATTAACATACGAACCAGTCTAACACTGGACCAAAACAAGCCTGAAAACGTATAAACCCAGTGAACAACCAGGTCTAAACCAAGTCTAAAACTGGGACAAGAACTTATTTTATCACGGTCCCATTACTGAAAACTAAACAACAAACTGAAACTGTTTTTTTTTGGTTAAACAGACCTGGTCTTATAACTTTACCACAGCGGCTTAAATCAGCAAAAAGCTCAAGAAGTATCTGACCCCACCTCCTCCTGACATGAATCCTGTTACCTGTATCTCAGTGTTTCCTCCCTCCAGCAGACAGATGGCCAGCTGGATGCTGTCCTGGAAGATCTTATCATTCTTGGTGCTCATCACCAGATCCGTGAAGAGCTTCGTTCCTCCTTCGCGGTCCAGACGACACTGAATTGCTGCCACCGCCACCCAGTCCCGCTCCTGTTCAGCCCCTGACACACAGAAGTACAGGTGACTTACCTGCCTACTACAATTTTTTTTTTCCTGTAACACAAGACTTTCATTGTATCTCACTTTCACTGCTTGTTTTGTTTTTTCTTATTGGCCTTAAAATGTCTTCCTTTTACAGACAAATAGGAGCAGATTACTGGCAAATGTTGCAGCAGAAGTTTCCAGGAAGTTAGTGGAAAACTCTAGGACAGCTACGAGGACAGAGATTAATCCAGCTATTTGCTGTCTGTCCATTTGAACCCAGGAACTTAAACAAAACACGCTTTGAAGCTTCTTACTGTGAGCAGCCTTCCTATGTTCTCCTCTACCTGCCTGTGATGTCACTTTCTTTTTGTATGTAAACAGGAAATCCATCAGTGGCAGCTTACACTGGTCAACAATGATTTTGCTACCTGGAGATAAATACCTGATAGTAAAGGCTTTTCAGGTATCTGATTCCAAATCTATAATCAGAGTTTCTCCAGCACGTCAGGTCCTTGAGTTACGCGCATGTCAATATTGATACTAATGTGTTGCTGTTCTGGCACTACTCATGCAAATATAGAGTTTGCTAAGACTTGTGAATGAACAGAATTTAGCAATAATAATTTGGGTGAATGTTTAACTGCGTAGTGTTACGTCAAGTGATGGAATAGTGTTTCACGGGGAGTCCAGAGTCCGGAGTGATGCGAGCTTCAAAGACTTTCCATCTAAGCTCAGACCCCTTAAACTGGGCAACCACAAACTATGAAGAACAACTATATGACATGCTGCATCATTCGAAGATGGGCTGCAGATTCACTTCCTTCACTCTCATCTTGACTTCTTTCCACCCAGTTTGGGTGATGTGAGCAATGAGCATGGTGAAAGGTTCCAGGGAGGGTTAGGTGTAGTAGCTATCTATATAGTAGGTCATGTACCAAGACAACCAGAGCGTGGGGATGATGCAGTCTCCCCTCTGTCAGTCCTGGCTCCCCCTTGCCGTAGCATTTGTGTTGTACCTCGTCAATCTGTAGTCCTTTGTATGCTGGAATGAACTACGAGTTGGGTTTCAGAGAATCCACAGGTCCTGCCTCATGTAACCCCTTTCACTGGGGTTCATCTTGTGTGTAGTTGTGACTACAAGGTGGCCTGACTTGTTAATCTGGGTTCCAGCCAAGCCAGTATCTCTCACTCATATTCCAAGTCCCTGGGGTAGCCCTGGGGATTTGAACTCCTGACCTCCTGCTCTAAAGACAATAATCCTGCCACTATGCTATCTATATCTATCTATCTATCTATATCTATATATCTATATATCTATGTATATATATATATATATATATATATATATATATATATATATATATATATATATATATATATATATATATATATATATATATATATATATATATATATATATATATATATATATATATATATATATATATATATATATATATATATATATATATGTATGAGAGAGAGAGAGAGAGAGAGAGAGAGATAGATAGATAATATAAAAAAACAAAACGAACAGTGGCCCTCCACTGAGATGACAGAGCCAGCCCCCAGTGGCCCCCAGTGGCCCCCAGGTCATTCGAGTTTAAGCCCCTCCTCTAAACAGTGTCAGTGTGAACCAAAGTACCTGCAGCTCCGAGCTCAGCCAGTTCATTCTTCGAGTTGTTCTTCTTGTTCGGGAACAAGTAGTTCTGCAGTAGAACCTTCCGCAGTGCTATCCCCTGAAACACATCCACAGAAAGCCAATTGAATCTCCGGTTACAGGTAACCTAAACAAAGCAAAGAAAGAGGCCAGAGACTGCAGTTTGGGGAGGGCCTCACTGACAGTCGGTGGCAGCTCCCCAGCCTGGCAGAGAGAGTAAAAGGGACAGAGGGTGGGGCACAGAAACAAGAAAGAACAGGTGCATGGGGCAGGAAGTCATTTACAGACGTTTGACTGGAAGGGGAGTGTGTGGGTCCTGCTCGTCCTAGAGGTAAATTATCTCCAGTAACACCACAGCTGGGATAACACAGGCAAAATATGGAAAAGCTGCCAAAGGCCCACTAGAGACCATAAAACCACCAGAGACAAAATGACCACAAACATGCAAAATCCCGAATGAGAGAGTTTTACCACCGGCCACTCCAAAGACACTCAAATAAAGAGAAAAAAAATGGCACGACTAGGAGACACACAGAGATTGGAAAGAGTCACAAAAAGATACCAAACAATTACAGAGACATATAACGCTCCAGGACCCGTCTCCTAATCCACCCACAGTTACGATATTTTTGATATATTTTAGATTCACAGGCTGATTGTGCTGCTCAAACACTGTGACATTTGCTACTCTCAGCACTGCTAACTGACCTTTTCATCAAAGTCCAGAGTCCTGATGAGCATCTCCTGCAGAGTCCTCAGGACTTTGATACACAGCTTCTCCTCTGAAGACATCAGTGCCTTGGTGTGCTGGATCAACCTGCACAGCACACACAGACACAGTATTTCCCATCATCCCTCTGTGAAGGTGCCAAAGAACGCTTTAGACTCAGATGACTTACTTGGAAATGAATCCTCCAGACTCGCAGCGCTGTCGGGCATCGGTGCCTTCCGGGAACAGCAGCTCCGGCTGATGGAGCACGTCCACCAGCACGGAGAGCTCGGCATTCACCAGCGGCTTCAGACGCTCCTCCAGAGTGTTTATGATGTCCTGAGGACGATAAAGAAGGAAGATGCTCTTGGTTATACTCCTGTCTTGCTTAAATAAAGTTACTGTAAAATAAAGTTTTTGTTGTGGTGTGGCCTTGTGTACCTGCAGCTTCTCTATGATGTTCTTGTAGTCCCAGGGGTTGGTGGGAGCGCTGGGGCGGATGCTGCGGGAGGAGGATTTATAGTTTGGATTGGTGCGTGACAGCGAGTTCAAAGCTGAGCTGGACAGCATGGAGTTGATCTGAGCCTCCAGATCCAAAGGCAGAGAGATGGAGCGATTCTTAGCTGGACACAGAGAAAACATTTTTTTTTTAGTGTTCAAACTTCACGAGAGCGGGTCCCCGGATTCTTTCAAACGTGGGAAACACTTGAATCGCTCATGAAAGACGCAGTGCGGTGCCGGGTCTGTTACCTGTCACAGCGAGCGTCTTGATGCAGGCCTCCACCTGCCCTCTGTGCTGCTGCTGCAACCACGGACAGTCCAGCAGCCTGACAGACGACTGAAGCAGCTGAGTCACGATGGTGTGATGAGTCTGAGAGCGACAGAGGAGCCATGAAACTTAACTGTGACCACATTTAAACAGGTTTGTCACCAAAGTGCAGCAGGCGCTTCACCTGCAGCGACGTGCTGTTCTCAGAGAAAGGTGAGCTGAAGAAGGCGTTGATGGTGTCAAAAACCACGGCGATGATGTATTTCTCCAGGACCGGATCGGAAAGACGCTTTTCTCGGTTATTACAGACCTGCAGAGGGAAAAACACCGAAGGACAGAACAGGGGGCGGTCCATCAGTCAGTGCTGTGCAAAAAACTTGAGCCACCCCTCATTTATTTATATTTTGTAAGGGAAATGGGTACAGCGATTTATTGAAACATCTTCAGACATACGTGGAAACTCAGTATATACGGCAAAAACGGTTTGAGACGTCTGGCATGAACACCTTTATTCTTACACAGAGCCTGAACTCAGGCAGCTTTCTGTGATTTCTTTAAGCAGTCTGCAGGGAAAGATCTCCAGGCTTCTTGAAGGCCATTCAAAGCTCTTCTCTGGATGTTGGACGTGTTTTGCTCCATTCTCTGTCACAATGACTCCACACTGCTTCAGTAATCTGTGAGTTTTTCTATCCAGGTATGCTTTTACTGCATCAGCAGTGTGTTTGGGATCATTTTCACGCTCTGAAATGGAGCCACTGCCAATCAGATGGCACTCTTCTGGATTCATAATTCCATCAGCTCTGACAAACTGTCCAAAGCCACCGGCTGCAGGGCCTGATGCATCTCTCGGGTCATTGCTGAATTTCTTCCTGTAGCTCAAGAATGTGACTTTCAGATACTCTTCATCTGCTGTAGATAGTTTTAGACCTGACACTTCTTCTTTTACTCTCCACTTTTCTTTTCTTTTTTAAGGACACGCTGCACACCATGCTGAGATACACCACGTTGTTTTTGGCTCATAGTTCTTTGGGAATCTCCTTGTTGGTGCAGAAATAATATTTTCTGCCTGTCAAACTGTTATTTTTGTAGCTTCAAATAGATAAACGGGAGCAAGTTAACAAAGTGCCTAAAGATACAATTTTAAAAGGTTCTTTGCTAAGTTTTTCTTTTTTTCTACCTAAATGATTCACAGGTCAGAAAACCTGGAGAACTATTGTTTAAGACCACTTCAAAAACTTTAAAAATCATTGTGTGAATGGTCATCTGCTAAAGTCACAGGAGGCCATGAAGGAACATCATGAGCACTGGGCGTGGCCCCTTGGTAGGCTTCCAGAAGTTGGCTAATTTGAAGAAAGTGGGGTTCCTAAACAGACACAAGCTAAAACAGCTTGTTCGAGATGAACCGACTGTCTGCCGTCTAAGATAAAAAACATTAATTTACTTTTTTTAACCTGAAAAACTGAGCTTTTGTTACTTTTGTCTACAGCAGCTTCTCATTCACGATGATGACGGTGCATCAGAACTTTATTCCTTCCTATCAAACATGGTGAAATTGGTTTGATCTCTCACGTGGTTTTCACACATTTATAATATTATCTTCTATATTACGGAAAAATGTGAAAAGAGGAGAGGACGGCGCCATTCTTACTCGAGCCATGTCCACAGTGAAGTCCTCAAACAGTTTCCAGATGTGGTTGGACGTGTAGATTTCCTTCATCTCCACCTCTGTGTCCACGTAGCAGTGATTCACGAAGTTCACATAGGCAATTTTCACCTGGAGACGCACAGGAAGCCAGATTAGCTTTGCGGTGTAATCAAAGCCGTTTGGACCTGGATCACCTGAACCGCGCACAGACGGAAGGAGTACCTCGGTAATGCAGTCGTCATGCGTCACCACTCTGACCACGTCCTCCAGGGGCAGCAGCGAGGTGCATTTGATCTCGGTGTACACGTTTTTCCCCTCTGCGCAGGCAGCCAGCAGCTCCACCAGAGAGATGTGATACCTGCAGAGGGGAAGACATGGGCTCAGCATCCAGACCTCAGACAACACGACGGTCTGTTAGTGATGAGAAAGAAAAGGACCTGATGCTAACTTGAAACACTTTGCTGTCCACACAGCTGATTTACACTATGATGCTGTCACTCAGATATAATGCTTATGCACACCATATTTACATTATCCTGGAAAAACTAAAGATTTATAAACTCTCGCTCCATTTCAGGAAGTCACAACTCCTCCTTCCTGTTTTGCAGCTGAAGGCCGACATTTTGCAGCTGTTCAGATCTTCTGGCTACAGAAGTTGAACGTTTGTCATGCATTTAATCATTAGTTATTATTAATTATTAATGAATTATTATTAATCTCACTGCCTTTTTTACCTGAGTGGGCTGTTCTCACTGATGCCCTCCCTACTCGCCGCCATCAGGTCCAGCATGACTTTAAAGGAGGTTTTGTCGTTGTAAAAGACGACCACGTCCTCGCCGGCGTTTGTCAACTGCACTCAGCGATGAAAGGAAAGCGTGAATACATCGGCACAAAAACATATGGAGAGGTTTTGGTAGATCGTTGCGTCCTCACCTCAGTCATGATCATGTCCTGGCACTTCTTGACGTACTTGCCCTCGGCCTTGATGATGGTGTGGAGGAAGTTGAGGTACTGGACGTGGCGTCCGTGCGTCGCCAGGCAGTGGATGAAGTGGTGCAGGACGCTCTCCGAGATCTCGCTGCACAGCTGGTAGTTATTACTGAAGATGTGCTGCACCGTCTCCGCCTCCAGGAGCTGGCGGAGGAAAATTCAAAGATCAAAAACGGGCTTCATTTCTGGCCAGCCACATAAACGCCCGTGTTTATTTAGAGACATCAGGTTCTGACTTTTTTTTTGCACTTCAAAAAATAAACTGCAGAGTATTTTGAATGTCTGAAAATAGTGAGAAAAAAAATTCCATAAGTCAATGTGGCATCATCATTACTGCAAAACAGCTGATTTTCAGTCACGTGCACCAAGCATTAGAGGCTAAAAAACCCAGAAACAGTAGAAATATTCTGTGAAGCAAAGACTGATCGCCTAAAGTAAAATAAATGACAGGTGCTTAAACAAAAATAACCTGATAAATTGTTTCCTGCATAAAATATTCTAACCATACAAAAAAAAAGGACTCGGGTCTCAGCCTGTTCAGCTTCGTGGGGCTGTCAGAAAGGAAAGACATCACACATATTTTAATGTAATATATTTTTAAATACTTTTTTCTTTTGTGTAGAAATTAGACACCATAAACTGTAAGAGATTTGAGTTAAAGATGCTTCATGCTTAGTTTTGACCACAGCCTCAGCCGAGATAAAGTCGGTAATTACGGTTGCACAAAAAAATCCAGCAAGGAGAAAGAAAAAAAACTCCCTGAACCGTCACGCACGCATGGATCAGATACTCACACATGATGAAAGCTGGCAAAATTTGACTGGGAAATAAGAAGTGCAGCACATGTTACATAAACAGGACAGTGATTGGCTACTTAAAGCCAGGTGTGAAAACTGTAACCATATGAGGGTGTAGGATGTCTCGCTTTTTTCCTACATGTTCCTAAAAAAAGACAAAAAAAATCAACCCCATTTGAGGCAGACTGAAAACCACCTCAGATATTTGCTCTAGTTGGAGCACTGTACCTCACTTTTACATGAAATAATATTAGAACTATGTGGTTAAACCTGTTGCCTTTGCAAAAGCACAAATTTGCAATGAATTCTCTCTTTTTAATCTAGAACCAGGACAAACATCCCAGTTTGGCTCCACCGCGACTCAATGATGACTTTGTAGTTGTAATAAACACTGAAGCCTGCAGGGGGCAACAGTGCACAAGAAACTGAATGGCTGTTTAACACTACAAGTAAAAAGCAGCTGACGTGTTGTTACAGCAGCGTACCCCAGGGTTGAGGAACAGGTTGAGGTTCTTGTGCAGCAGAGCCTGGTTCTCCTGGTTCCCCATACAGAACTTCTGCAGGAACAGGTGAGTGTACTTGATGATCTCTTGCATCTTCACATCACTCTGGAGACACAGAAAAAGACAAACCAGAGTCGGTGCTTTGTTCTTTGTGAATATCTGAATATTATTGTTGCAGGAAATCAGTCAGTCATGGTGAAAGTTAACTACAACCACAGCAGATATGATGTGACCGAGATGCCGTTAAATCACATATTTGAACCTGTTTTATCGAGTATGTCATTTTTAAAACACTGTAATAAATTATTGGTGAAAAGGTTCTGCACTGGGAGATTTTTGTTAATATCACATTGACAATTCAAATCTGCACGGCTTTGAGAATCTGCTAACGTGCTTTTACTTTGGCGGTTTCCCAGCTAACCTTGTCGTAGGAGACCTGCAGGAGGTCCAGCATCACTTTATGAGCACCCATGCTTTCCAGCAGCCTCTGCTGCTTCTTCCAAACTCCAGTGCTGCACATCTTATGCAACCTCTCCAGGATCTGCAAAGGACAGGAGAGAGACGGAGCACAGGGAGGCCGTCTGCAGTTAGGTGTGTGTCAGACTGAGTTTTCACAGGTTATCAAAGTTCACTTTAAGCTGAGCTTTGATTGGTTGAAAATGTTTCAGTTTAGTTTTTTAGTCTCGGTGTTAGTTTCAGTTTGTTATCATGAGTGGTGTTTTCAGCAGTTAAACAAATATTACAGCACAAACACATGACCGACAGTCACATACAATACTGTGCAAAAGTCTTGGCCCATCCCTCACCTCTTGATGTTCTGCCAGGAAAATGGGAAACAGCTGCTGCTGTGATTTACTGAAATATGTGCAAGCATCCATGGAAATACAGTTTACAAGGCAGAACCAGTTTGTACAATTCTAACAAGCTTGAAATCCAATACTTGTTATGACCAACTTAATTCTCCAACACAGCCTGAACTCTGAACTTTAAAGGCTTCAGGAACAGTTCTCCAGGCTTCCCGAAGGACGTTCAAAGCTCTTCTTTGGATGTTTCTGCCTTTCGTTCTTGTACTCTCTCAGGATGCTTCAGTAATGAGGTCCAGGCTCTGGAGAGGCCAGTCCATGACTGAGTGTTTTTCTATCCAGGTATGCCTTTACTGCATTGGCAGTGTGTTTGGTGCCAAAAGTTACAATTTAAAATTGGTTCGTTGCCAAGTTGTCTGTTATGTGTAGACACAACACTGGTTCATCCATTGAGTTGAGGGTGTTTTTTATGCTTGAGTGATTCATTCAAGCCAGTATTAAGTGGTTTGAGGACTGAAAATGAGTGAACAAGCAGACAAACTCTGAAAGACCTTCAGATTTCTTTACACACTTGTCCATTTAAAATGTAATACATTACTTACTGTGTTAAACACTGTTTGTATAACACTATTAGCAGGATCACAAAATAACTCAAATAACTTAAAGAATTACTCAGCATTACTTGCAGAGTTAACCAAGTCTCGGTGTTTTTTGGGGGGGTTTTTTTTTTTGCACATACTCTAAGAGATGTTTTTATTTTCTAAATGTTATTTTTGAATGAAACACTTATTTATTTATTCATTGTTTTCCCAGCATTTAATTTAAAGATATACCTACCATTACTTACGGTGTATCCCAAGGATCCGTTCAGGACCCATTACTGTTTTTTTTTTAACATACTGTAAATGATATTTGTCATGTTTTCAAAAATATGTGTATTTTATTTTCAGATGGCACAAGCATGTGTCTAACTCTAGATGTTTAAAACAAATACTATTTAAGCTATATAAGCATACTACATTGCCAGAAGTATTCACTCATCTGCCTTCACACACACATGAACCTGAGTAACATCCATTCTTAACCCAGAGGGTTCAATATGATGTGGGCCCACCCTTTGCAGCTATAAGAGCTTCAGCTCTTCTGGGAAGGCTTTCCACAGGTTTAGGAGTGTTTATGGGAATTTTTGACCGTTCTTTTAGGAGTGCATCTGTGAGGTCAGACACTGATGTTGGAGAGAAGGCCTGGGTCACAGTATCCACTCTAATCCATCCCAAAGGTGTTCTATCAGGCTGAGGTCAGGACTCTTTATGGAGCTGCTTTGTGCACTGGTGTGCAGTCATGTTGGAACAGGAAGGGGCCATCCCCAAACTGTTCCCACAAAGTTGGAAGTATCTAATTGTCCCAAATGTCTTGGTATGCTGAAGCATTAAGAGTTCCTTTCACTGGAACTAAGGGGCCGAGTTGAGCCTCCTGAAGAACACCCCCACACCATGCTGCTGTCATTCCCAATCGCTTCCACTTTGTTATGATCCCACTAACAGCTGACTGTGGAATATTTAGTAGACATTTCAGGACTGGACTTGTTGCACAGGTATCATCCTATCACGGTACCATTCTGGAGTTCACTGAGCTCCTGAGAGCGACCCATTCTTTCACTGATGTTTGTAGAAGCAGTGTGCATGCCTAGGCGCTCGGTTTATACACCTGTGCTCATGGAAGTGACTGGAACACCTGGATTCATTGATTTGGATGGTGAGTAAATACTTTTGGCAGTATAATGTATCTATAAATTAATGAATAAATTTTAAAAAATTATCCAATGTAAAAAAATGACAGAAAGTCTATCTGATTTTAAGAAACTCTACCAATGAGGATTACCAACTAAAAACCAAATATTTGTATTTCAGTATAATTTATATTTGAGGGGAACAGAGCTGAATTAGTGAATGAAGTGAATCATCATATATGTGTTTTGTGATTTTGTGTAGGGGCCAAAATTAGGAAGAAACACAAAATATAATTAATGGGTCCAAGAAATAGTTGTGGAATTGTAATAAACATATGATATAAAAAAATAATGAACCAGGTAGAGACTGACTGGTAATGATATTCCAATGTGCACAGCTTGTGTGATTCCCTGACAATAGTCATGATTAGAAACTACAAAACCTAATCTCTTTAAAAACATTAAAGAAATACTGTTTTGAACAATTTAATAATTTGCACTCATAGTGGCAACAATTGAACATTTGGAAGCTAAAACTGATCAGCGTAAAAGAAGTGTTTTGATTGGTTGAATTTGGAATGTAATTTTATGCCAAACAAGGACTTGAACCTATCCTTTAATTTTCATCTTTGCTTCCATTTGTGATATTATGTAGATATTGTTCACCAGAGCAGCTATCAGGAGAGAATAATTAAATGTAATCATTCTGAGCAGTGAAAAACCACCATTGCTGAAGAGACAAAGATAAGAGCACCGTGTGAAGGACCTTGTCAACAGAAAGATGCGTCACAGCTCCGCCCACATTGATTTATTGATAGATGATTTGTGTAGAGAATGCTGCAGAAACCCAATAGTGAAGATGGAGAAAAATCAATAAGAAAAACTGATCATGTGTTGAACGGGTGCTCTCACCTCTTTGACTTTCTGGTAGTTCTCGTTACCCTCCTTCACTTGCTCCTTCTTGGGCGTTGCCTCCTGTGATGCCCCCTGCAGGATGCAGAGGGTCAGACAGCATATGCAGTTCTCTCTGGGTACTGTACCACGTTATTATGCACTCATTACGTCCTCACTGAGGACATCACACTACAATTCTGATCCTGATCAATATTCAGAGCTACTTGCTATCCTCATAACGTTTACCAGCTCCCGAGCAGCCTGGCTAGATTTGGGTTGGGGCTGGGTTTTGTTTTAGCCACATGCTCAAAGGCAAACTTTCAGAAACATTTTTGCCTTATAGTCTTTTCTGTTAAAAGCATTTCAATTTGGATGTTCCAAATAGGCACAAAAAAATCCAATAAAAAAAGGGGTGGGGGGTTGTCAACTGTTAACCAGAGTTTTGGTGGAAGATCAGAGACTACGGAGCAAATATTAAACAGACATTGGTAGCAGGGTCGAATAGAAGGCATTCCTAAGCTTTTGGACAGATGTGATGTCCACAAACACATCTAGCACATCTAGTTTCCCAAGGAGTCAAACACCGTACTGCCATTGTGTCAATGTTGCTGTTTGGAATTGGAGCCTTGATACATCTGTTGCACCCATACATCTGCGGTGAAGTTCCTAACTAACCAACTTAAATCAGAATGAGGTCACCTCGGTGTGGATGAAGCTCTTCCTTCGTGCTTAAAAGTTTATAATAAAGATAGCTTCCTGAGTTGATGTTGTTTGACTTAATAATTCATGAAAATAAAACTGTATTCTTATAATCAAGGTGATGTTTTAACAAAGGAAGACTAGCTAGCTGTTTTTTATATGCAGTGTGAGTGTAAATAACGTGTATGACAACAAGAAAGTAGTTCTAGAAAAACATTTTAGAAGTAGTGTGTCTGTATTTCAAAGTATAAACAACAAGAAAAAAGAGGGAGAGATGCCATGCAACAAAATGCCATGCAAAATATGAACCCAGAAGTGAGACACCAGCAAGCCCAACACCAATGAGAAGCGAGTTCAAAAACCAAGATGCAAAATGTCAAAAGATATTTTTTTTGTTTGTTTTTGTTTAGTACTTTAGTTTTATTAGTAGTATTTAGATTTTTAATAATACTTTTTTCCAAAGGTACAAATAGTGACTTAAGTTAGTTAGTTGGCTAGTTAGTTAGTGGTTAATAATTGGTTAGTTGTTATATTGACAACAGCTCGTGATATCATTCAGAGATTTAGATTTGAAGATCCTGTTGGTTCTGAAAAAGAATTCAAATTTTAAAAACAAATAACATTAAAAACAGTAACAGTAACAAAGTAACAGTGACTTCAGCTCCTTGTATGAACTCTCAGTCTGACTAAAGCTGTATGTTGATGATGCTGCATTTTCAGTGGGTAATATATTATTGATTAATAAGTTAAAAAAATGTACATGTAATTAACAATTTCAGCCAATAATTGTGTATAGACCATAAAACTCAAGAGTTAAAGACTTTTTGTCTCTCTCTCTCCTGCTCGACATATATTTACTATTTTATATGTATCTGATATTTTTATTAACTATGGTAGACTTTAAAGTCAAAGGACACAATAACAAGATACACAAGATAATATTTACAAAGAAAAATTACCTTAGCTCCTTGAACTCCTCGTGTGAATACTTAAACTAAAGCTTGTACAACACTAGAACAGCCAAAGGGTCATTTTGACCCCTCATCATTTTAAAAATATTATACCCCTTTAAAAATAAAACCCAATAATTTTTATGACATTTCCTAAAGTTGGTTTATTCATCATATAGTGAATTTAAAAATGATGACTCCTTATACCTAGAATTGGCAAGAACGTCATTTTGACCACATAGAAATTAATGCAAAACAACAACTTCAGCATGCTGGGTTGCCTAGCAACACATATTGCCTGCACACATTTTGATATGAAAGCTGCTGTAACATGAGCCAAAGCTAGCTGGATATGACTGACAAACAAGCAGGGGACTGTATTTAGATTAATTGCTGCAAGGCTGAACAGGTTGGGATGTTGGGATGTTGAGCTGGGGCAGAGCAGAGCTGCGATGGGACGCATGGAGAACAGAGCAGCGGGGAACTGTAGCTGAGCTGAGTGTGGAGAACTACTCTGAGCAAATAAAGCGTGAAATCCGGAGCAGAGCAGCCGAATCGGACGGGTGTCAGGCCTTAGGAGCAGAGCTGAGGAGGTGAAGGGCTGCAGAATGAGGCGAAGCAGAGTGAACGGTGGATCAGAAAGAGATGCCGGTCCAGTGAAGCGGTTGCAGATGTGGATGTGTGATAAAAGTTCAGCGTTGCACTTTTACAATAACTAATTTATTAAAATGTTTGTTTGTTTTTTTAAATGAGGTATTTCACTTTGAATCATATTTATCTAATAGACTCCAGTTCACGCAAGTGAGGAGTCTTCTTCACACAGTAAGGTTAATTATGGAATTCCACAAGGTTCTGTGCTAGGACCAATTCTATTTACATTTAACATACTTCCCTCAGGCAGTATTATTAGAAGGCATAGCACGCATTTTCAGTGGTATGCAGATGATACCCAGCTTTATCTATCCATGAAGCCAGATGAGACACACCAATTAGTTAACCTGCAGGAACCTGTATTTAATCATTAGTTATTATTAATCTCTGGCTGTCTTCCACAGCATGTCTTTTGTCCTGTCTCTCTCTCCTTACCCTCAACCGGCTGCAGCAGATGACTGCCCCTCCCTGTGCCTGGTTCTGCTGGAGGTTTCTTCCTGTGCAAATGGAGTTTTTCCTTCCCACTGTTGCCAAATGCTTGCTCACAGGGAGTCGTCTGATTTTTGGGTTTTCTCTTTGTTCTTGTAGGGTCTTTATCTTACAACATAAAGCACCTTGAGGTGACTGTTGGAATTTGGAGCTATATAAATAAAATTAAAATGAATTAAAAATAATTGGAAAAATTAGATGAAAATTAACAACTTATCTTCTTTAAGAAATGACTTCTTTGATAATAATGAAATTTTACTTTCTACCACATCAGTTACTTATTTTGCCAAAATTTCTCAACTTATTTCAGCTTATTACCTAAACAAGGACATGAACCCTGGACCCTCAGATTAAGAGCCTAATGCTTGGATTTGACTTTCTGTGTCCACAAGCCTACTAGGCAGTGAGCATGATGATCTGTCTGGATGTCTGCATATCTGCCTGTTTTTGTGACCATGTGGACTCATCCATGGAGAATTTACATTACAATGCACCAGCTGCAATGCATCTCAGGCAGCAGACTTCAAAGAAGTGTAACAGGAATGACTGATCAGCTCTCATGTTTCCACTCATTCCACTCAGAGCATAATCAAGGCCTAACACGTTTATTGGCTGAGCTACCTTGGCTTTTTTCTTCAAGAGCCAACTGGTGTGCATTTTTAAACCGTCAGTTTGAAGGCGGGTAAGGGTTAATCCACAATCTCTTCAAAGTATGTTGAGACCATATCTTGGTCATTCCTTCCTATGATCCTGAAGTGCGTTCTCAAAAACTTTTACCTGTTTTGAAGATAAAGGTGATGATAGTTATCTCCTTAGTCCTTACCTCGGTTTTTTCCTTCTTGTCTTTCTTGTCATTCTTTCCTTCTCCTCCTCCTGAGCCCTTTTTCTCCACCCACAGTTCAGATTTCTCCACCAATGTCCTGAGGCGATCCAGATCTGCCTTAATCAACTTGTAGTTCTCAACATCCTGAGCAGAGATCAGCAACTGGACCTGCAGCCACACCGCAAAGTAACTTGGAGGATTAACATGAGTGCTCTGCTTAATTTATTAGATAGATAAATAGATTTAATATACAAAAGGCTAACAATTATTTTTATTTTCTGAGACTGCAGTATTTATAAAGTGACATTAACCTTAACTCTTGCATGAAACTTGTCAAACTACAGCTTTATGCTGATGACACTGGACTTTACACTACATTGTCACAACTCTTTGAACTTATAAGCGTTTTTTTAAACATCACTTAACTTGTGTTCAATTGTAAATTGAATTATCAAAGCAAACACATTGCTTGAACAGGGACTTGAACCCTGGACCCTCAGATTAAAAGTATGATGCTCTACCAACTGAGCTATACAGGCTCTGAAGAACACATGTGAACAGTACACAAATTCAGCATCAGTGACTTCGATGTTAAACACATATTGAATGATTATTAAGAATTATTTTTACCTCGCTAGATCATCAAGGTGACTTATGCCATACGCATAATCTGAGGATTATACCATGAAGGACATTCAACACAACCCAGCTTTCTTTGCATTAGCTGGCATGAAAAAACCTAAAACCCCGGTAGAGACATTGGGTATATCAACTTTCTCTGTTAAACTGGGCTTTCTGCTTCAGGGTCTGTGCATGGCCATATCAAAAGGGGCATTCACACATCATTTGACTCTTCTTCAACACAAAATGATCCCTATGAGTGCCACTTACTCCAGTCAACACTGTCAAATAAATCAGAAAATCATTCATCTGTTGATCTAGCACAATCTAACTTGACGGCTGCATATCAGAGCTCTGAAATTTTACACTGGATGCATTTAAACATTAAAAATTACTGTGCCCCAGCTAATAAGAGAGACATGGGAATTGCTTTAGTTTGATAGCAGATCAAAATTACTTTAGAAAAAAAAGGGATCAGACAGATAAAGATGCTGGATTTTATTTAATGTTCATTTTAGGCTTTGTGTGTATGTGTACCTGTTTGAATGTGTGCAGCATTTCCTGTCGCTGGCTGAAGTGTCTGAAAAGCAGCTGCAGGGCTGCAGACACCAGAGGAGCATAGGCATGCATTGTGAGGTGGATCAGCACCCGCAGGAACATACGACCACCTTCATCATCCACCTCAAGGATACTGTTCCCTTTACTGTGCACAAACACACACAAAGTACCTAAGATCTGTGGATGTTATATTAATAAAACCTACACATAAATGCATGTCCAACATTACATACCCAACTCCAAACATAGCCTCTGCCTGCTCACCAATGAACTGCAGGTTGATGGCAGCTGAGGAAGGACAAAAAGGTAGACATTAAAAAAACAACAGAACTGAAGTTAATTGGAGCTTATTCATGGTGACAGAGTGCAACGGGTGAAATGGTGGTCTTGAACCACCCCTTATTTCTTGATATTTTGCTGTGAAGTCCATCCATTAATTGATCCTTCAATCTTAAATATGATCAATCTGTCTTTATTAGGTGGTTATGTACCACAGGCCTTCAAGGTGGCTGTAATTAAACTGCTACTTAAAAACCCATCACTGACCCAGCTGTCTTAGCTAATTATAGGCCAATCTCCAACCTTCCTTTTCTCTCCAAAATCCTTGAAAGAGTAGTTGTAAAACAGCTAACTGATCATCTGCAGAGGAACAGTTTATTTGAAGAGTTTCAGTCAGGTTTCAGAATTCATCACAGTACAGAAACAGCATTAGTGAAGGTTACAGACGATCTGCTCACAGCCTCTGACAGTGGACTCATACAGCATTTGATACTACTGACCATTCAGCCTAATGCTGTGACCAGTTGGGGCTGAGGGGAGAGAGAGACAGGACAAAATACACACTGTGGAAGAGAGCGAGAGATTAATGATAACCAATGATTGAATACAGATTGGGGTAAATAAAGCTTGGCTTGGCTTGGTATAAGCAAATAGAGAGTTAAAAGCAGTGAATGAAGAAGAAAAACTCAGTGCATCACCGAAGCCCTCTAGGCCTATTGCAGCAAAACTAAGAGGTAGGGTCACCTGATCCAGCCCTAACTATAAGCTTGATCATAAAGAAAAGTTTTAAGCCTAATCTTAAAAATAGAGAGGGTGTCTGTCTCCTGAATCCAAGCTGGGAGCTGGTTCCACAGAAGAGGGGCCTGAAAGCTGAAGGCTCTGCCTCCCATTCTACTCTTAGGTATCCTAGGAACCACAAGTAAGCCAGCAGTCTGAGAGTGAAGTGTTCTGTTGGGGTGATACGGGACTATGAGGTCTTTGACATAAGATATGATGGGGCCTTTTTTGAGGATGCCAATGTTTACATTTTAGACCAGGAAGACAAATAGTTTGAAAGAGGAGTGAAAGAAGTCATCTACGTCCACTGTGAATGAACAGAGGTGGTGGTTTATGACACCAGTTGTCCTCCATCTATAATCCAGTCCTGAGTTCCCTTTCCAGGTGTGAGGCAAAGTCACACAGTGGTTTCACCTGAAACTACTGATTGTAATGACCCACGCCTTTTTTCACACCCTGGCGCATGTGAATGTGCACAAGTACAATAGTGGGTCTCTCGTCAACAACCCCCTCTGCAGTTTAAATACCTGGGACCTGCCACTATTTGGCTTAGAACTCAAGAAGCCTTTTGGATGAGAGGTTAAAGATTTTCAAGAAACTTAAAGAAGTCCAGTCATCGTTTTCAAGCTCCAGACACTACTATGACCTGGATGAGTGATAACCTAGACAGACATACAAGGACTGGACTGAAAATGAGTGGAAAAGCAGCCAATGTCCAGGAATAACTTTAGAAAGTCTGAAGTTATTATAGAAATGAGGGATGGTTCAGGACTTTTGCACAGTATAATCAATACATATGAAATGGAAACTGGGGGAAAATGTGGTGTGTACTCTCTTTAGGTTCTTCTTTGCCTCTAATATGAGTTTATCTAGGGTCTACCTGTCACGTCCATGTTAACCGGGACATCTGGGAGCATTGGGAGGCAAGTATAACAACAAGCACCTTAACAAAAAACTGCAGGGTGGGTGTTAAGGCAAACCGTACACAAATCTATTTCTAAGAAATGATTATCTGAAAAAATGCAAATAAAATTTCCTTGTGAATTTATGACATAAATGTATTGTGAATGTTTAACATATATTTAAATGGGAACTATCATGCCCCACATCTTTATTTCTGGATCCTGCTAAAGCAGCTTTGCATTAATCAAGGGTCAAAAATGATA
Source organism: Pterophyllum scalare (assembly GCA_024447675.2). Classification (NCBI taxonomy): domain Eukaryota; kingdom Metazoa; phylum Chordata; class Actinopteri; order Cichliformes; family Cichlidae; genus Pterophyllum; species Pterophyllum scalare. Next base: position 39,339 of record JAMQGT020009468.1, on the reverse strand, counting down.
ACCTTTACACATCTTATACTGAGGCTTGGTGCAGCATCTCAGTCCATCTTCTGTCTTTAAATGTGTGTACCTGCATGCTCCATATTAGTGGTAGCATCAGCGTCAGCCATGGGATAAACATCCACAAACTCCTTTTTGAAGACCGACAGCAAGAAGGAGAGGCGGTAGTCCAGACGGACATTCAGGATGAACTGATGAAAAAGGAAGTGGAGCTCAGTTACAATAAAATAACACATTTTAGATTAAAATCATAACATGTGATTAAAATCATAACATGTGATTAAAATCATAACATTGGATTTCATTATCTGAAATTATGCTATGCAAAGGCTCTAGGGTCAATCTTGCAGTCTTTTGCTTACAAGATCAATGCATTTTGTGAGCAGGCTGCTTTGCCAACCGCTGGTTGAACAGGAGTGGATTTCAATTCAATTCAAATCCATACAATAATTACAGAGAAAACCGAACAGTCAAAACAACCTCTATGAGCAAGCACTAGGCGACAGTGGGAAGGAAAAACTCCCTTTTAACAGGAAGAAACCTCCAACAGAACCAGGCTCAGGGAGTGGCAGTCATCTGCTGCAACCAGTTGGGTAGGAGACAGTTTAAACTCTTTCTTTTAATTACCTGCAAAGTTGTCTAATAATTATTTAATAAATTTCATTTTAGATATTGTATTACATTGTTACGGTGAACCTACCAAAGTGGCCACTGAATGTAAAGTTATTTTATAATACCTGTAATATCTCCAGTATCTTCAGCTTAGTATCCATCACTGTCAGGTCCATGTTGTCAAGACTATCTTTACTGCCTCTCTGTCCATCAAGCACAAGTCCCGCCCCCAGCCCTGCCCCTCTGGACACGCCACCTCCAAATATGGACTGTTTCCTGTTGAGCACCATGGTCGACATCATCTGACCCATCCCATGTAGGGAGCGCTTCACATTCTTCCCTTCATGGCGAGAAGAAAAAAAGCTACGTCAGCCTCCAAATATGACCTGACAATATGAGAAATAATTTCAATAACAGTCATACATCCATGGGCTGAGGAGGAGGCCTCTGGGAAAGAGTCTGAGACTGTTGCTGGATATTTCAGCATGACAGAAACACACAGCGAACCACAAAATTAAGAAAACAGAACACAAAATGACAGTAGAAAACAATTTTAAACAAAATGTGACAAAGTGGACGCAAAACATAAAACAAGTGGCAAGAAACACAAAATGAAACAAAAAGGTGAAAATGACTGAAAAGAAACACTCAACAAAAGTAAAATGAGAAACAACTTAAAACAGTGATACACACACAGACACACACACACACACGCAGAGAGAAAAAAAATGGATTTGCCAGGAGGCCTGCAATGGCCATTCATTCATAAAAGGCATCGCTTCACCAAGGAAACATTACCAATACAGTCAAAACTCTTTACTGTGACCTTTGACATCAAAACAGATGAATTTAGATAGGTTATCAAAGAGACATTTATTAGCCTTGGACTTGTGGTATCCACCGAGTCTTCACATCAGTTCACTTCATTCCTTCTGCTGCTGACTCAGCCATGTGACTCAATGACTCACATGCTTACGTGAAACAGTGCAAATGCACCAAAAAAAGGTGCTTCTGAAGCAGTTTTGGTGAGATCATCTAACATTGTCATGCATCTTTTTTCTGATGTCAAACTCAGTTGTTAAGCAGTTTTTTTTTTACAGTATTGTTCATCACCTGATGCATCATCATGGAAGAGGAGACCCGCCTGTCCTGGATTGGGTCTGCAGTCAATGATGCCCAGCAGGGTCCTGGTGAGTCTGAGCAGCTCAAAAAAGCTGTAGAAGCCAAAGTAGATCAAATGTCTGGCCAAACTTACCACCTGAAGGAAGAAGGGAAACCAAAGAAGTGATCAGAGGAAAGTGGGAAGTACAAATGAAGCTGTAAACTGAAGGAGTAGAAGCAGACCTCGTATGTGAGCTTGTTTTTTTCCTCGTTGTGGAACGGCACATCATCGTGCAGGACGTTATTGAGATACTCCTCCATGAAGGCCATGGTGTTGGAGAACCGGTTCTTCTTGTTGTCTCTGCTATCGTCCATGTTGGAGTCATAACTGATGATGAGACACACAGTAGACTAAATGAACTAAAGCTAACCGAGATCAGTCTTTATATCCAGTGTTTATGTGGTTAAGGGGAAAAAAATGAAACAAACAAACAAAAAACTTAATTTTCTGAACAGGGATCCAGGATTCACCTGGTTCACCAGATGAAGAGTCTGATACCATCTGAGACATCCAGGCCCTGCTGGTACTCCTCTAAGTAAACACCCCAGATTTATGACCAAACTACACATCAAATAGTAGTGTCATCATGGCCTTGTTGATATTTTATCTCTACAGAGAGATTTTTAAAAAATGCCACGAAAATTGCATTTAAAAAAGCATTAAGAATTAAGTCTGCACACCACAAAGCAAACAAAAAAAGAGAGGGAATTTTAAAACGAACACCCAAAAAAATCACAATAACTGAATCAAAAAGAATCTCATCAGCATACAGCTGTATTACCTACAGTAATGATGAGATTCTTTTATTTTTGAACAAGTGCTATCCTGTTTCCATTTTTAAAAACTTGTTGAAGTAAGTACTGAACAGGAAACGAGCTAGAATCCCATATCCTCGGATTAAAGGTTAATGCTCAATCAAGTTTATAATATAAACACATTTTCTTCTTTGTCCATATACACAGGTTCCCTGTTGATAAAACTATACTATACATCACAATACTTAAAACACTTGAAACCTGCAAAGATCTTTTGCACAAACAAGCTGCAATTACAAGTAAACCCAAGAAACTTAGGATTATACTTTATAGAACCATTTCTAATGCAAAAATTGCAGAAATTAATCAAGTCAGTGTGAGGAGTATAAAATTATATTTAGGTCAAAAGTCACAGGTGAGAACAAAATAATCCATCCAAATAATTTCATTTTGCAGGTGTAGGTATTCGTTCTTCGCAAATAAATTCAACAAACAATGCACGTAGAACTCAGCAGCCGCATACACAAAGAAGCATCGTGAACGTGAGAGTCTGCGGAGCGCACGCTGCTGCAGTTGCACGATCTCTGAACTCCTGTCCTGATATTTCATTGAAATGGTGACTGCCAAAAAATATACACTGATGTCTTTAACCCAGCTGACTGGCCACACCGTCCTTTCAAAGTTGCAAATATTGAGATGCATTATAAACTGAAATGACACCAAAGCTCGGCGCACATCACTGTTCTTGAGGGGGACAACAGTAAACAGGTGTTACGCTTACTCTCTACATCTATGAGATTCAAGGTCTGCAAACAGCCCTTCCTGAAGACTAAGGTTCCAGCAGGTTGTCCATTATCTAGGCATGTTAGGTATACTTAATGAGAAGCTTTATAAGAATCATTGCCTGAACAGGGACTTGAACCCTGGACCCTCAGATTAAAAGTCTGATGCTCTACCGTCTGAGCTACACAGGCTCCAGAAGGAGGTCTTTTAGGTGAAAATATCTTTGCCCCAAAGGACTTTCCACCTTAGCAGTGCAAGGTTCCATCTTACAACATCATCTCCACGCTCTCCACTTCACTTCCAGGTAAACTTATTTTCTTCTATGGAACAGTGGAGATGTGGTTGTATGCAGAGAGTATTCAGATTGCAGGCACTGAGCAGGAGCCTGTCAATTTAGAATTTCCTAACATATGCATAGTGGTAAGTAGAGAAAGTGGCCAGTGTGCACACCATAAATCTGATGGTGATTTTGCACGTGAACTTGTTTGTTGTGCAGGTAAAATAACACTTTTTAGTAAACGAGGGCCATTGTCTCTCACTTACTGTTAGCTGGGACAAGTTTCAGCTTTATTGCTGACAATGAGGCTACCCTAAAGCAGTGGTTCCCATGCTTATTCCATTATGCCTCCCACAAGGGTCGAAGCAACACAGTGGCTCTATATGAGAATTTGGACCATGAAGAACTGAACTTTCCTGCTACCGTATGCTGACAGAGTTTTAGCCCCTGTCTTTTCTCCCAGGTGGTTTGTACATTTAGCTTGAGAAACACTGCATATCAACAACAACAGCTGAACAGGGACTTGAACCCTCCACTCCCAGAATAAAAGCTTCATGCTCTACCGTCTGAGCTATATCAACAGATAACTCTAAGGTCCAAGAACAAGATTCACGGCCCAAACCATGGCAAGTGACCTCACCAAAGCCATTGATTAAATCAATGATAGGATCCTCTTATGTCGGCTTTCCAGCATTGGTCTGTCCACCACCTGCTGTGTTTGCCAGCTATCTAGCTGACTGTGTCCAACAGTCGAAAATTGATGACATCTTGTCAAGACCATTAACCATCTCCAAAGGTGTGCCTCAGGGGTCCCTTTTTGGACCAATCTTGTTCTCTATCTACTTTAATGATGTAGCAAAAATTGCCAGCAGTTCCAAAGATGTTGGACAGCCAACATAAGAGGACCCTATGATCAACTGAATCAATGTTTTCAAAGGAACATTGCCTGAACAGGGACTTGAACCCTGGACCCTCAGATTAAAAGTCTGATGCTCTACCGTCTGAGCTACACAGGCTCTGTAAAGGTTCCGCAAAGACACTTTCATCTCTGCCTTAATACCAATAAGACCAAATGCATAATTTTTGGTCCAAAAATATTAGGCCTCCATTCCTGCAAGATCAGCAGTGCCACTGGCACGGCTTTGGAACATGTTAAATCTTACAGATACCCAGGCATCTGGCTTCATTCATCTCTGTCCTTCACCACACACATCAATAATCTTCAGACAAAAGTTTCTTCTTCTGCAAAAAAGCCTCCTTCACTGATTCTGCCAAGCTCACGCTTGTCAAGATGACAGCTCTAGACTGCGGTGAGATCATCTACAAAATGGCATCAGGCACTGCTCTCAGAAAACTGGACAGTCTTCATAACTCAGCCATTCTCTTTGCCACTACTGTGCCTTTCCACACTGATCACTGTGACCACTATAAACTGGTAGGCTGGCTCTCCCTTCATACCTGGCAGCTCCATCACTGGTTTCATGTCATCTATAAGACAATCCTGGGCAATACACCACCTTAGCCATCATCTCTTCTACACGTAGCCCATAATAAATATTGTACAAGTTCAATTGAATACATCAGTTGGCCCTTCACTCCATTCTGCAGCATCTATGCTTCAACTCAGCCTCACCTCTGTAGAGGTCTCCTTTCACAACCTTCATCTCCGCCTAGGACCAAATGCATCATATTTTGGTCGAAAAAATGAGGCCTCCAATGGCATGGTTTTGGAACATGTTAAATCTTACGATTTCCCAGGCATATGGCTGCATTCCTCTCTGTCCTTCACCACACACATCAATAATCTTCAGACAAAAGTCAAAGCCAGATTAGCTTTCCTCTTCCACAAAAAAACCTCCTTCACTCATGGTCTGCACACAAAATCAGTCAATATATATATATTATACTCCATGTTGTAGGTTTAATTTTTATTCCTTACAGGGCTCCTATTGGATCGCTCAATCAGGACAGCCACAATATAGGTTAGTTACACTAAAGGATCATTGCCTGAACAGGGACTTGAACCCTGGACCCTCAGATTAAGGGTCTGATGCTCTACCATCTGAGCTACACAGGCTCCAAAAGGAGGTCTTTTAGGTGAAAATATCTTTGCCCCAAAGGACTTTCCGCCTTAGCAGTGCAAGGCCCATACCATGGCAAGTGACCTTGCCAAAGCCATTGATTCAGTCAATGATAGGATCCTCTTATGTTGGCTTTCCAGCATTGGTCTGTCCACCACCTGCTGTGACTGGTTTGCCAGCTATCTAGCTGACTGTGTCCAACAGTCGAAAATTGATAACATCTTGTCAAGATCATTAACCATCTCCAAAGGTGTGCCTCAGGGGTCCCTTTTTCGACCAATCTTGTTCTCTATCTACTTTAATAATGTAGCAAAAATTGCCAGCAGTTCCAAAGATGTTGGACAGCCAACATAAGAGGATCCTATGATCAACTGAATCAATGTTTTCAAAGGAACATTGCCTGAACAGGGACTTGAACCCTGGACCCTAGATTAAAAGTCTGATGCTCTACCATCTGAGCTACACAGGCTATGGAGGGAGATCTTTTAGGTGAAAATATCATTTTGTAATGCAGGGTTCCATCGTGCAACAGCATCACCACACTGTCCCCTTCACTTCCAGTTAAACTTATATCCTTATATGGAACAATGGGGGGCATGGTTGTATTCAGAGAGTATTCAGATGGCAGGCAGTGAGCAGGAGCTTGTTTATTTAGAGTTTATTAACATACGCATTGTGGTAAGTAGAAAAAGTGGCCAGTGCGCATGTCATTAGCTGGGATAAGTTCCAGATCTCTTAGGCTGATATTAAGAGAAGATACTCCTGTTTAAGTCTAAAGCTGGATTCCCAATTTGGCCACTGTGCCAGTTACTGGTGTGATGGCATCAAAAGGACCTTCTTCCACACCTTGTCAGATATGGGGCAGTGTTTGAGCTCTTCCTGAAAGCCAAGGTTCTAGCAGGTACTCCATTACATAGGCTTGTTTGTTTCTTATACTGTTGAAAGGCTTTATTGCTGACAATCAAGCATACACTAAAGCAGTAGTCCTCCAACTTTTTCCATCATGCCCCCCTTTGGGGGATAAAATTTTTTCACAACCAATGAGGGTCAAAGCAGCACAGTGGCTTTATGTGAGCAAATGACCACAGAGAATGGAACTTGCCCATTATTGTATGCTAACAGGAGTTCAGTCGCTGCCTTTTCTCCCAGGTGATTTTCACATTTAGCTTTCCAGTTATGGAACAGTGTCAGAAGCAGCTTATTGTAGGGTGTTTACCTTACAATATTAAGTATCTTGAGGCAGCTGTTTGTTGTGCATTTAGCTCTAAATAAACAAACTTGAACTGAATTCAGATAAAAAGTCTAATGCTCATCCAACGGAGCTACGCAGGCCCCTGCGCCTCAGTGAGCCGAACCACACAGCTACCACAACCTCTGCAGAATATATAAATATTACTGCTTCATTAAAATTCACTCACTCTTTGATGGTAATGGAGGTTGGAATCTCAGTCCAGAGGCGGGCGAACTTGACGGGGGTCACCAGTTCCTGAGGATCTCGGTCCACATGGGCATGGAGCATGAGGCGGCAGAAGGATGCCCGGAGGTCAAAGGGCAGTGTCTCGTCCATCATGCACAGGAAGATGAGCTCCACGTCCAGCTGCTTGGAGATTTCATCTATAGCCAGATACTGACGATCCAAACACATCCGGGCAAAAAGCTTCAGCTGATACCTGAGGAAGTCCACAGAGGTAAGCAGGCTCCATCAGCTTTGCTTCTTCTACTCCTGTTCTTGGATCAGTTTACAAAAGCTTGCTGGGATTTTTATGAGATTTAAAGTGAATGCTGGTGTTTGGATGTACCTATAGTAAGTGAGGACATTCTCATCATGAGCATTTCCTTGTCTTGCCTCCTGAGCCAGCTGTCGGATGCTCTTCTCCTGTTTCTCATTGGTCTTATCCGTCCACATCAGCCACACCTGCAGGAAGAGAAGAACAGACATTTTTGTAATGCCATCCATCCAAAAAGTATGAACATGACTGCAGTAAAGACCTGAATAATTTGGTTCACCAACAAAATTTAATCTGGATCTGGATTCAGGAACTTTTACTACTGTGTGATAGGAACAATATTCCATATTTGCACCATCATGAAATGTTTTGAACCAAAATTCATCAAACTTTGAAAATATTCCTGAGGGGCTAAAGAACATATGATTTCATTTTCAAGGTCAAAGGTCAAGGATACCAAACATTTTCTAAAATAAAAAATTCCCAATATAATAATTGCTGAAATTTTAAAATTCATATCTGAGTGAATTTTTCATCTATTGTGATGCAGTTTGGTACTCAGGTATAAAAAATTACTGTTCATAATTTATTGTCTTTTTCTATTTTCAATTAAAATACTCACAATAGAGCAAAGTAAACTACAAACCCTACACAAAAATCCTATACAGCATCACAAAGGATGATAAAGCAACTTTATCATGAAATGAGTCAGATCCCCACGCCCGTCAAATTCCTTTCAAAAACACCAAACTGGTGACGATGAAAACACTCAGCTTGAGCCTTCGCTGGGTGACGTAAACGCACCCACAACCATCTTCTTTATCTGTGGTAATGATTGTCCAATATACAGCCAAACACACCTCATCCTCGTCTCCATAGTCATCCATATAGTCTCCCTGACCACCACCATGGGGCGCATCCTTTGGCACGCGACGCCTGGAAATAATATATGAGATATATGAGATATATAAATATGAGGCCCAGCTGCCATATTTAGCCTGTCTACAAATGGTATCTGTTGATCTAAATATGTTCTTGTATATAAGAACTGAAAGCAATTCATGCAAAACTTCTTGTTCCGCCTTAAAAAGACAGTTTGTTATTTGTGACGTCTACCCATGCGCCTTCATTTTTTGGTAAAGAAATGATTATATGGAACTAAACCAAGTTTCACTGCACTGTCTGCAGGGTGATATAAAGAGAGACAGGGCTCAAGATCCTCCTTTCCTCCCCCCTCACTCTGTCTTGATGAGGATGTCCTGGTTTTTGGGTTCCAGCACACATTTACAGATGAGCTCTTGGGTGACGGGGATGGCCACGTTGTTGGACACACACAGGTCTGACAGGTAGTCCAGAAACCTGCAGAGTCCAGGAAACAACGAGTCATTAACTGACACAAAAGGGACAAAGAAAGTCACAAAGAGCAGTGAGGAAAATATCTGCAGCATTTCCGCATTATTCACCATGTACCTGGGTTCTCGGTTCTTGCGGACCAGGCTGACGAAGGTCTCCACCTCGGTCTTGGTGATGTGTTTCTCCAGCAGTTTGCGGTTGTTGTGCAGGAGGGCGGTGATGGTGTCCTCAGCCAGGATGTCATACCCAATCTGACTCTGCATCACACCGAACTGCTTCGCTATGTACTCCTGGAGGAAGGGGCCGAGAGAGGCTGTGAGCCGGGGAGGGGAGGGGCAGTAACAGAAAACCAAACAGGTACGAATGTCATCATCATCATCCTCACCTGGTTCTTGCGGTAGTCGTCCTGAGAGTGCCGGAGGACTCTGTAGCTGAGTCTGAGCATGTACTGGTAGGGAGAATTCTTCTGGTCAGCCAGCTCCTCGAGACGCAGCAGAGGACCCTCCCCTCCCGGCCGGTCCTTAAAGGGCGCCTTCAGGATACCAAAGATCTGAGCAGAACACACAACCACACACTGTCAGACAGCTGGAAGTCCTTCAGTACTTCATGGTTGTATTTATCTGATCCTTCACTCAGAAGAAGACTGATGAAATGTGAAGAACTGGTTCAGGATTCTGCACCAGCTTCAAACGGGCCCTCGTACCACCTCAGAGGAAAAGGTGTTTGAGTCTTTCTAAGTTCAGACCTGTTTGAGGATGTTCTGCTCTCTCATGAGCTTCTGTCTCTCTCGGTTCGGTTTGGTCATGACTACATCCAGGACGGGCTGACCGCTGTTAATGACGTCGGCCACAAAGAAAACCACATCCTCCAGCAGTTTGATGGCATACCTGACCAACAGAAACACCAGACAGCATTAGCTCCTCCTCATTTCCAACAAAGAAAGTCATTTCCTTTCCACACGGCTCCATACTTGCGGTCATTCTGGCTGATGAAGCCCTGGCTGAACTGGTCCACCACGGTGCTCAGCATCGCGCTGGCATCATTGGCAAAGTCCAGATCTCTGATTTCCATCACAGGAACAGAAACGATGGCGAAAGCCTCCTTGTCCTCTTTGGTGGGACATGTCCCCAACTGCAAAAAGACTCACATTAGCATACACGTCACACAGTAACTTCACCTAATTTCTAATTTGTTCTATAAACCATCAGGAAACAAATGTTGAACTTCGAGGTGACTTCAGGACCGTCTTTTGTTTTGTTTGCCATAAAAGTCCCAAATCTTTTAAAATTTGAGTACATCAAACTAACCAATATTTGTAATCAATTATTAAGTTATCCACATATTTCTGTTGATGATTAAGTTGGAAACTAAATCAGCTGAGCACCTTTCAGGAGCCTGTTCAAAGCTAACACCTCACCATGAGCCTGATTGGTCGCTCCTCCTCGATATCGATGGGGACGTTGGTGCTCTGGATCCAGGTGTTTGTGCAAAGATGTCTCAGTCGCACGTACGAGTTTCTGAAACATACGCAGCCTCCCGTTTAAATCCCACCAACTTTATTCACCGCAGTCTGAAATCTGTGGGTCTGCTCATTAAACCAAAATAACGACTGCCATACAAATGCAGGTTTCAGAATTATTGGCAACTTACACCTAATATGTTATTTATATGATCCTTCTGCAATCCTGTAATTAATTACAAATAAGTGTAATTAAATAATGTGAGGAAATAAACTGTTTTCACTCACAAGTTTTATAATTTATTTTTAGTTGGTTCTTGCAAAAATAATCATAATTGTTAACTGCTGTCTTTTTGGGACACAAGTGGGCCTCACTCCCATAATCCCCCTGTTCTCTTTAGGCTTTTAATGTGAAGAGTCTGCAGGAAGTAAAAGGACGCGCTTTCCTACCGTGGTACGAAGGAGTCGGTCTTCTGCAGCGTGGTCGGGTCGAGCTCGAACAGCGAGGCAATGTCGCTCCCATGAGGCACCGCAACCAGCTTGTACTTGATCGTCTCACCATGGGAGCGCTTGTTGCTACGGCTACCATCCATCTTCAGAGAGGTCAGAATTAGGATGTAAAGAGGTTAAAACACAGATCGATCAGGATTTCATACAGAAGAAAGTGTTTCTCCAGCAGGAAATTTTTTTGCTGTCTGTGACTGTGTCGATCTTGTTATTAACGCCATCATACATGAAACTGAAAACCAAAGGCAGGAGTAAAAGTGTTGGGAAAATTCCCTGGAGTAATCCTTCATTCTTCCTGAAAAAGGTGAAACAAAAATCTCTTTGTCTCAATACAAGTTTGTCACAGAAAGACAGAAAAAAGCTGTAAAAGAAACTGAAGTCCTGAATAATTCAAAATGGCCTGAAGATTTGAGTTAACCTTTATTTAACCACATATATCTCACTGAGGTATATGTGGTTAAATAAAGGTCTTCAGAAGCAGACCTACGCAGGATGTCGACTTTCCACATTTCAGAAAGAATGACACAACATCACACACTCACTGTGAACAACACTGAGAACCAGGTGACAAAGAAATATCCTTCAGAACTGCTTTTAAGGAACGATAAACAGTGATGGTTCTCCGACCGACAGACTGGTAACCTGAAGAAAAGGCATGGATGGATGGATGAATGGATTGATGGATGGATGAATGGATGGATTGATGGATGGATGAATGGATGGATGGATGGATGACTGGATGGATGGATGGATTGATTGATGAATGGATGGATGAATGGATGGATGGATGGATTGATGAATGGATGGATGACTGGATGGATGGATGGATTGATGAATGGATGGATGGATGGATGACTGGATGGATGGATGGATTGATTGATGAATGGATGGATGGATGGATTGATGAATGGATGGATGGATGGATTGATGAATGGATGGATTGATGGATTGATGAATGGATGGATGGATTGATGAATGGACGGATTGATGAATGGATGGATGAATGGATGGATGATTGATGAATGGATGGATGGATGAGATGAATGGATGAATGGATGGATGAATGGATGGATTGATGAATGGATGGATGGATGGATGACTGGATGGATGGATGGATTGATGGATGGATGGATGGATTGATGAATGGATGGATGTATTGATGAATGGATGGATGGATGGATTGATGAATGGATGGATGGATGAATGGATGGATGGATTGATGAATGGATGGATGGATTGATGAATGGATGGATGGATGGATGGATGGATGGATGGATTGATGAATGGATGGATGAATGGATGGAGTGAATGGATGGATTGATTAATTGATGGATTGATGAATGGATGGATGAATGGATGGATGGATGGATTGATGAATGGATGGATGAATGGATGGATGGATGGATTGATGAATGGATGGATGAATGGATGATGGACTGATGAATGGATGGATGGATTGATGAATGGATTGATGAATGGATGGATGGATGGATGGATGGATGGATGGATGGATGGATGGATTGATAAATGGATTGATGAATGGATGGATTGATAAATGGATTGATGAATGGATTGATGAATGGATAGATGGACAAAACAATAACAATATAAGAAAGGATACCAAGCTTTATCATTTAGGTTCCGTCTGCAACCCAAACCAATCTGTTGACAGACACAGGCACATCCTTCCTGTGGACCCAAGACTTCAGAGAAAAGTCAGATAAAAAGTGGCATACTCTCTGGTTACGGCTTCCTCCTTAAACCAGGGCTTTTCAAAATAAAACCTGGACACCTGAGCTGACGTACAGATGCCTTATATATCTGCGTCATGGTGTTAATGACATGGCGACTCTATGGAAGAGACTCACCGAGGAAGACAGCTCTGCATTGTCTCCTTTATAACCCGGGTTCTCCTACGACAACAAAAACACAAATAACTCCTCAACAATGAATTTATGTTATGACAACTGTAACTTTTCTTTAAAAACGGTGTTTGCTTTACAGAGCAGCTGTTTAAACTCCCCCAGAGGTCCAGCATGATGTCGTAATTACCTCTGCAGCCAGGTAGTTTCCTGTGGCCAGGTGTTTAAAGCGGTAGAGACTGTTCCAGTGGCCCGCCCCCCCACGGCATGGGTCATGATGGACAACCTGACGAACCAATCAGCACACAGACAAAGAGTTTAACACAAGTGCAGGTTTAGAGTAAATTGAGTTTGCGCATGCATGTGTGTGTGTTTTCTGTACCTCAACCTCCCACAGGGCGTTGGAGCTGGTCGCGGATGTCGCTGACTGCCTCAGCGTGGTTCGGAGGAAAACGTGGAGTTTGCTCTTGTATTCATCACAGGTCAGAAACTTTTCCTGCTCAGCGTGAAACAAACGCACCACGTCGCCCTGAACCACAGAGGAAGATGTCAAAGCAGGATTAAAGAACAATTTCTTTGGGTCTGCATTTCCTGCAAAACTCCTGAGCTCCTCCACAAATTTATCAGTCAAATGTTGTTAGTGTGTAGTGCTGAGCTCACTCACTCCTTTGAGGACTTCCTCTCTGTGGTCATTGAACATCATGAACAGATTGATCTTCCAGCTGGTGTTGCAGTTCACAGAGTTCACCTGCAGAGGGAGCAACATGCACGCGTTAGGCTGTAGAGATGGTGTCGGAGGCAGTCGCCCAGCAGTCATTTATATCATCAAACACATTGATCAAATCAAACAACCTGATCGTGGCTCTGGTTTGTGCGTCTTTGTCGCCATTTTGAGATTTTTTGCTTTGAATCTGGTTTTAGTGTCTGCAGCTGTTTAAAATCTCTGTCTGGCCTTATATCTGTGATCTTTATAGAATCATATAATCACATTTACTCTGACTTCAGATTAGTTTTAAAATATCAGTTACAGGCTTGTTGTGTTTAATTTATTTTTTAACAAGCTGTAACTGAGGAGTTTGATAAATAAAATGGATCTTATCTTTAGTTGTTCTGTGTGGACTCAAGGTTCTGCGGCTTTTAGCCAAAAAAAACCAGATGCCCACTGGCAAAAGGTCCTAAAAAGTCAGCAGATACCCCATGTGATTAATATTTCCATCTTTGCTACAAGGAACTCTCTTTTTACTGATTTTAAACTCTTAATTGATTATTAACTTGATTAAATGCTAATGACTGGCTGAAAGTCTCAGGGTTATCATTTCAATAGAAAACTGCATGTTAAGGTAAGCAGTGGCATCTTGTATAATGAGCAGTAAGTAAATATAACTGAGGGTGGTGTCGGGTGGAGGTGGGTAAAATGTGTGTGATGTAGTTTCCTGTCTCTGGGGGAAATGAGTGCAGGCTGCATGTCATCTCTATAATGTAGTCAAAGGTAAAAAAAGAAAGAAGAAAAAGAGAGGGCACCAAGGACGGATCCCTGCGGGACTTCACGCGTTTTGGGGGACTTTAAAGAAAATGACGTGTTGGATATTTCTGTCAGTTTTCCGATCATCACTTTCTCTCACCTCTTTGCATCCCGGGTGGTCGGTCAGTTCGTAGTTTGAAGCGTGCAGCGGCTGACCAGCGTTCACCGGGTTCAGGATCACTTTATCTCCCACCACCACCTGCAGCAGAGAGCAGGTGTTACTGACAGGTTATAATGCTCTGACACAGACCCTGCTGGGTTCAGGTCTTATTACTCAGTGCTGGGTTTACTGCTGCTATCAATGCTTCTACTACTGCTGGCATACTGCATATAGTACTGCTTTGTTTAATAGTATAAAGGATCCACCTCCTGGCATTTTGTCAGGATGAAGATATTAGTCTTATTTCTATTACCAATATAATTATTACAACCCCTGATAGTACTGCTCCTATCTTTATTACTGCACGTTCAACTACTACCCGTGACAGAGTGTTTACTTTAGTGAAAGCAGTCATATATATTATTTTCATATCTGACTTTTATATTACGCTTTTAAAGACTTTGAGATCTTGTTTTATAATTTGTAGACTGTCCTATTACATTTATACACTTTGATTCTCTGACAGTGGCACTAAAGGAAAGGTCAGGGTGTCACCATGACCGCGAGCAGCATCGGTTCCCTGTAACATGTGACCGTGTTTCACAGGTGTGTAGCTGGTGTGTATTTACATTGTCTCCGTTGGCACGCAGCTTCCAGAAAGGCTGGATGAAGAGCCAGGAGCCTTCGTTTCCGGTCCCGTCCAGAGTGACTCGCATGGCGTTCTTCTCCAGCAGAGCCGGCAGCCGTTTGTTCACCGTCAGGTATTTGTTACTCTTCATGTGGAGCAGCTGCACACAGACATCAGTCATTGCTTTGGATGTCACACAATAATCACTAGGCCATTAAAATACCAAGTGTCAATTAATCCGCCACGAAAAATAGGCCCCAGTAAAGTGATCAGCTCTTTCAGGAAATGTCTTTTTGCTTTTGCTTACATCACATTTCTGAAAGGTGTCTCTGTGTTCGTGGAGATTCAGAGATGGTTTTGGAGCCGGAGACATTTATTTTGTTTTTCTTTGTTTTGGCATGTCGTGAAAAAAACATGAAAACTCAAAAACATGAAGGCAGCTCTTTGCTGTCGTTGTTTTGAGCTGAAGTACTTAAAGAGAGAGCGCACCGTACATTTTAATCACACTTAAATGCTAAAAAATGCTCAAAGGAAATACAGATGTGTGTGAATCACAGGACAGCAGGGTTAAATCAACTCAGCACTGTTTTATTATTTTTATTGTGGGTTTTGTTTAGTTCATTTGGAAACATTTGCAGTATTGTATTACTTTTTGGCTTTCAATATTTCCACATGAAGAGCTGGAAGTTTGCACGTCTTCATTTTTCTCCTATCGGCACTACCTCACTTTAATCGTGGTGTCACAGATTTGCTACATTAAATTAAAATTCCACCTTTAAACAACAGAAATGAATTTTTCAGTGTTTATTATTTAATCAACAAAATAGATGCACTTTTCAGGAAGATGTTCACGTGACCCTCTCCACACCTTCAAATCAAACACACACACACACACAGTGTGGGGTGTGGTTTAATCTGTGTGTGAGAGAGTGGGAGAGAGAGGGAGGCTTCAACCCTGGAAGGAGGGTTAGCAGACAGCAGCCTGTACATGCAGATCAGAGGCAGAGCCACTGTGTGTGTAAATGATGATACATGAGCAGCAGAGTCAGTTACCGTATTAAAAGGGGAGGGGAGGCCTATGAATCAACTGATCATCATGGCAACACATGTAACCTGCTAGCAAACAGTAGCAGAGTACAGAGAGGTTTGCTTCAGAGCAGGAGGTCCCGACAGACGGTGCAGCTCTACGGACGTGTTCAGACGTGAAGTCGGTGTGCGCCGCCCGACAACCACACAGTCACATCCACACACACGTCTGCACTGACCTGGATGCATGAGTCAAACTTTGAAACCTGCAGTAAGTCTGTTCTTGGCAGCACAAACTAATTTGATCTGGATAATGTGTGATGATTTATTTGAACTGCAGTCACGCATGCTCACACAAAGGACAGTAACATTGGGGATACACCAAGTGTTACATTTAGGTATACAATTCCAGTGTTTCTTATGTCGTTCTTTCTTTCTTTTTCTTGTACTTTATTTCACTCTTTTTGCCAAGGAAAAAAAACTGTATTAAAAATATACATGAGAAATAAATTTCAACCACTGGTAAATGTAGCTGAACTGATAACGGATAAAAGATCAGGTGGAAAATATAAAATAATGGCACAACAGACAAAATCAATCAGACCGAAACAGCTAATATTTAAATACAATAAAATAGCAAAAGAGAAACTTTAATAGTGTCTGGCTGAGGCAGAGAGACCTGAGGAACAGAGGGGGTCCACCACAGAAGGTTTTTGCCCTGGTGGTGTCTATTTCCTGTACCACTCTTATGACACGCTCAAAGTCATCACTCAAATGTCACTTTTCCCCCTTTTTTTCCTCCAATGCACAAAACCCTCAGTTACACATTGCGAATGTCAGTTTTCTCCCACCAACCAGAGATTTCACATCAACACTGGATGAAAAAATACTTCTGGCTTAACGATCTAACATCGAAGAAAACAGCTGCATGACCTACTAACGGCTCTCTGGACAAACACTGTGAAAATGAGGTCACGCAAACTTCCTGTGCTAAAAACACTGCCTGTGGGCACGGGCCCTTATAGCACCATCATTACCTTCAACAAGGAGTTTATGTGACCGGTTGGTTATCGGTGGGTGGCGCAGTTTAGAAGGAACTAACGTTTGGAGTTGATCCAGATCTGGATATAAAGACATTCACAAATGTATATCAAACTGAAATGAAAAAAATTAATCCAGGCTGAGATATTAGTGAAAGAATGGGTCGCTCTCAGGAGCTCAGTGAACTCCAGCGTGGTACCGTGATAGGATGATACCTGTGCAACAAGTCCAGTCACTGCTAAATATTCCACCGTCAGCTGTTAGTGGGATTATAACAAAGTGGAAGTGATTGGGAACAACAGCAGCTCAGCCATGAAGTGGTAGGCCAGGTAAAATCACAGAGGGGGTCAGTGGATGCTGAGGGTCATAGTGCACAGAGGTCACCAACTTTCTGCAGAGTCAATCACTGCAGACCTCCAACCTTCATGTGGCCTTCAGATCAGCTCAAGAACAGTGTGTAGAGAGCTTCATGAATGGGTTTCTATGGCAGCTGCATCCAAGCCTTACATCACCAAGCTCAATGCAAAGCGTCGGATGCAGTGGTGTAAAGCACGCCACCACTGGACTCTAGAGCAGTGGAGACGTGTTCTCTGGAGGGATGAATCACACTTCTCCATCTGTCAATCTGATGGAGGAGTCTGGGTTTGGTGGTTGCCAGGGGAACGGTACATGTCTGACTGCATTGTGCCAAGTGTAAAGTTTGGAGGGGGGTAGGGGGGTGTTTTCAGGAGTTGGGCTCGGCCCCTTAGTTCCAGTGAAAGGAACTCTGAATGCTTCAGCATACCAAGACATTTGGGACTATCCAGGTGTTCCAGTCACTTCCATGAGCACAGGTGTATAAACCAAGCGCCTAGGCACGCAGACTGCTTCTACCAACATCAGTGAAAGAATGGGTCGCTCTCAGGAGCTCAGTGAACTCCAGAATGGTACCGTGATAGGATGATACCTGTGCAACAAGTCCAGTCCTGAAATGTCTACTAAATATTCCACAGTCAGCTGTTAGTGGGATCATAACAAAGTGGAAGCGATTGGGAACGACAGCAGCATGGTGTGGGGGTGTTCTTCAGGAGCTGGACTCGGCCCCTTAGTTCCAGTGAAAGGAACTCTGAATGCTTCAGCATACCAAGACATTTGGGACTATTTGATGCTCCCAACTCTGTGGGAACAGTTTGGGGATGGCCCCTTCCTGTTCCAACATGACTGCACACCAGTGCACAAAGCAGCTCCATAAAGACATGGATGAGCCAGTTTGGTGTGGAAGAACTTGACTGGCCTGCACAGAGTCCTGACCTCAGCCTGATAGAACACCTTTGTGATGGATTAGAGCAGAGACTGTGAGCCAGGCCTTCTCTCCAACATCAGTGTCTGACCTCACAGATGAGCTTCTGGGAGAACGGTCAGAAATTCCCATAAACACTCCTAAACCTGTGGAAAGACTTCCCAGAAGAGCTGAAGCTGTTATAGCTGTTATAGATATTCTATTCTATTCTTCTTCTATTCTAAATGGTCGGCCAACATCATATTAAACCCTATGGATTAACAATGGGATGTTACTCAAGTGCATACGACGCCAGATGAGCAAATACTTTTGGCAATATAGTGAGTTGGATGTATGGTGCAAAGGGAATTTTCAGCCTTGAGGGAAATCTAAAATCATCCTCGGGTCCACCTAATGAATCAAAAGCCATTCACACTCTCTCTGAGCTCCCTTATTGGTCTCCACCAACTCCTGAGGGAAACATCTGGCTCTTTAGCCATTAGTGTTCAAGTCACAAGAACTTGTACAGTGACTAAAATATTTCTTGAGTTTATGTTATTTCTGCACTATTTTTTAACTGCAGCCTAAAGTCTCGTAAAGCTAAGGCAAGTAGACGAATCAAAACTCTGTCGTCTGAGTCAGATCTGAGCACAGCAGACAATGAGCCTTAAAGGCCAGGCTGGACAAAAATCAAGGCTGGCACTTTTTAATCTGTCAGTCCACTGTCAGGTGGAAAACAGTCAAACAGTGACATGGTTTTGGTAGATCTCGTCATTGAACATTTCTGTTTAAAATGTAAGCTCAACATTTTACTCTACATAAATGAATCCTGGTGTGATGTGTTCGGACACCGGGAGGCTCATTGTGGAATGTAAACTGTGACAGCACACTCCGTCCTGCCTTCCTTTTGGCCCGTTTGTGCAGCAGGTCTCATCTACATGCTTTGGAGCACCCGCTTCGACTGTTATCAGTTCACTGAATGGACGTTAGAAGGCCCATAGTTATGGTCCAGGAGGGGCCATCTCCACCTCCTAGCCGGTCAAAAAGGTTGTTATCATCGTTTTAATCGAGGATCACTGTTCTGGTGTGACGTGGACTGGAGTGGGTGTCTGGAGTGGATCTGGATTCATCGTAGTCCCTCCTAGCAGCCAGCTACCGCTCTAATTCAGCTAATTTGAATGTTATCAGTTCTTAAATGCACTTTATTAACAGTTTTCAATCCCATAAGTGTAGTTCAGACTGGCCCCCCTGCACCTGCTAGCTGTCTCAGTAGGCCCTTATCACTAATTATCAGGCTGTCCTAAAAGCTCCCTGAAAAGCCTTCAGCTGATCCAAAATGCTGCAGCTAGAGTACTGACAGGGACTAGAAAGAGAGAGCAGATTTCTCCCATATTGGCTTCTCTTCATTGGTTCCCTGTTAAATCTAGAAAAGAATTTAAAATCCTTCTCCTAACATACAAGGTCTTGAATAATCAGGCCCCATCTTATCTCAAAGACCTCATAGTACCGTATCACGCCAATAGAGCACTTTGTTCTCAGACTGCTGGCTTACTTGTGGTTCCTAGGATACTTAAAAGTAGAATGGGAGGCAGAGCCTTCAGCTTTCAGGCCCCTCATCTGTGGAACCAGCTCCCAGCTTGGATTCAGGAGACAGACACCCTCTCTATTTTTAAGATTAGGCTTAAAACTTTCCTTTTTGATCAAGCTTATAGTTAGGGCTGGATCAGATGACCCTGAACCCTTCCTTAGTCATGCTGCTATAGGCCTAGGCTGCTGAGGGGGGTCCCATAATGCACTGTTTCTTTTCATTCACCTTATTTACTTGTTTATACTTCACTCTGAATTTAATCATTATTATTAAATCTCTGCCTCTCTTCCACAGCATGTCTTTTGTCCTGTCTCTCTCCACTCAGCACCAACCGGTCACATCACAGCAGATATCTGCCCCTCCCTGAGCCTGGTTCTGCTGGAGTTTCTTCCTGTTAAAAGGGAGTTTTTCCTTCCCACCGTCACCAAGTGCTTGCTCATAGGGGGTCGTTTTGACTGTTGGGTTTTCTCTGTGTTATTGTAGGGTCTTTACCCACAATACAAAGCGCCTTGAGGCGACTGTTTGTTGTGATTTGGTGCTATATAAATAAAACTGAATTGAATTGAATTGAATTAATTTCAGCGGAATCCAGATCCACTCCAGTCCACATCACACCAGAACAGTGGTCCTCGATTAGAACAATGACAACAACCTTTCTGCCGGCTAGGAGGTGGAGATGGCCCCTCCTGGCCCTTAACTATGGATATGATAATCGTTGATAACGTCCATTCAATGGACTGACAACATTCGAATCGGCTGCTTTGGAGGGTGGTTGTGGTTTGTGTCTAAGTAGTGACACTGGCAGCACCTGAGCTCAGTGTGCCAGTGTCCTATAAAAGCCCTCAGAGCTCAGCTGCTGTGTGGTTCTTGGTTTGGTTTTTGGCACAGTGTTGGAGACACCATTTTTTATTCATTTTTTTTGCGCATGCGCTCACTGATACTACTGACTACACACACCATGGTCAGTTTAGGTTCTGTCTTTCTTTCACTTAAGATTTTTTTAACTGGTTTTTTTGTGTGCATCTCCCTTTTGTTTGGATTTGTGTGATTCAGTATGGTTGCTGTATCCTGTGTCTGGGAGATGCATTCTGAGTTGGAATGAATTTGAATCACGTGGTTTGATTTGTCTCAGGGTGCTGAGTTTTTGCTCCTGTAGCTGGTATGTTTGGATACCTGGGCAGGTGTGAGCTATTAGCAGTGACTGCATAGTTCCCTATTGTGGTTTAGTTGAAGGGCATGTTTTTTTTGATGCACTAGTTGACCTGCAGCAATGCTGTTCCTTTTCTTTTTTCTTGGGCCTTAAGCTGAATCATGGCAGGGAGAGAGGAATTAGTCGCTGCACCATGTGCAGGATTTTTGGGTTTTTGTATTAAAGACCAGCTTTTGAGAGTAGAGAGCAGATAAGTATGAACTTGTTTTGAGTGGTCTTGCTGTTGTACAGAAAAACACAAAAGCTGAGCTTAAACTGCAGTTGGTTTAAAACGGAGTGTTGGTGGCTGAGAAGAAGGGAATAGGTCAGCATTAACACTGCCACATGGAAACTAATTTAGTTACAAATGTCATGTGAAAAGGGAAAGCAGAAGTTAAAGCTAGAAAACTAAAAGGTAAAGGCTGCTAAAGGGCAGTTGAGCAGATGCAATATGAGCTGGAAGAAGCAAAGACAGAACTGTAAAAATGTGGGCTGGGTTTGGTCAGTAAACTTTCTGCTGTGTTTTGCTGGAGGAAGGAGCCTCAGTGAAATGTCTGAATATTATGAATAACTTGCTGTTCGTGGTCACATTTGATGAGGATTATTTGCTATATTTGGTTGATGTTTGGATAGAAACTTGGCTTAGATAATCTTTATTTTGTGGCTGCTGCATTTTTGTTTGTTTATGTCACTGTGGGTGGTTTGAAGTGGCTGGTCCGTCCTGCCTTCTTTTAAAATGCTTATAAACGAGATTGCAGAGAGGTATGAAACAATACTGGTATGTTGAGATGACTTTTTAATCACCAGCCTTGGTTGGCTGAATGCTAAGAGGCTTTGTTATCTGCTGTGTTCAACACTTGCTTGCTGCACCCAGGTTTGCTCATTCTTTTGTGTTGCAGGTACAGGCAAGTAGATTATATGGGCTCAGTCCACCACTACCGCTGTGCATTTTTCCAGGGTGCTAATCAGGGACTGGTTAGTTGATCCTTGTTTTTGCAGTTTTATGATCTGGACATCCGACACATTAAAGGCTGTGATGTGTTTGTGGATCCATTTTCTTAGGCTCCAACTTCTGAATAATTAACCATTATTGTACCTTTGTGCCGACACTGGAAGGCTAATTGTGAAATCTAAATGTACTGTGATCCACTCTGCCCCGCCTTTTTAGCCTGTTTGTGTAGCAGGTCTCATCTGTAAGCCTTGGAGGGCAGAGTTCAGTTGCTGTGGCTCTCCTCCCTGAGACAAACGTTTGGTTTTCCATACTTGACAACATTGCATTCACCATTTCTTCACTCGCTGATATGGACTGCACTGACTAAACGCACCATGGTCTGTTCAACATCCATCCCTTCTTTCATTTAAAATAAACCTTTTAATTGGCTTCAGTGTGCACCTCCCTCTCTGTCGTGGCCGTGCAGCCCGCTCTGTGACGATGCCAAGAAGTCACATGATGCTGACTGAAAGCCTGATATGTTTCATATTGTCCTTTGATTGTCATGAGAAAACAGTAAAAACAAATGAGTCAGATGCAGGTAAAGCAAACAAGTTAAAACCTTGTTTACCTTCAGCCATGAGCTGATTATGAGACAGCAGGCTCCTCAGGCGTCCTTCTTCAAAGGCTTTGCTAAACTTTGTGTTGGAGATATTTCCTTATGATTTTGTACTGTGACTTTTTATGGTTAGTTGTGTCTCTGTAGAAGTCTGTCTCTAAGATTTTTGTGTTTTTGAAGATCTTTTTTGAGCCTCTGGAATAATTTCTTTGTGATGACTTTTTTTGTCTTGAAGTAAATTTAGAGAATTTTTGAATATTTTATCATTTTATGGTAGTTTTGTTTTATGGTTTTGCATTTCTGTTCTATTGCAGTCATTTAGTCACTTTTTTTTCACAATTCATTAAACTGTGTGGCTCTGTAAATCTTTGTGCTCCTCTTTATTTGAATGAGAAATGATTCATTTACCTGTATGACAGTTCCATATTTGACCACATCTCCATGGACTTTCTTGTTTTCTGTCTCATTCTGCTTCTGCTCCAAATTTGATGCATGCTGCAACAGACACAGTTCAATCCAATTAAGCATCTGCTGAGCCCTCTATCAAGCCCTTCTTATTACATAATATGACAAACCACAAACCTATAGTCATATTTCTTTGTAGAGGTGCACTTGTCCCCAAGAGGTCCAATAGGTATTTAGATTAGCACAAAAACTGTAAGCATGGGTTCATGTTAGGCTAGCTCCATGCAGACAGAACCATGCTAATTTAGGACTCAGCAACTCGGACTTGATCATGTTTGTGCAGGAATGTGCAGGTGTTACCTGTAGTTTTTGTAGCAGAACCACATCACCGATCTTGTCCTTCTCATGTTTGGCTTGTTTGGCTTTCCAAAACTGCTTCTGAGCCGAGTATCGACTCATGGGACAAACCTTAAACAGGCAGTCTGGAAGAAGAAGGCATTTTTAATTACATCGAAGCAGTCTGCAGATCAAAGAGAACTTTTAATGCAAAACCAGTTTTAGTACTTTTAAACTACATCTTACATTTCATATTTTTGTTCGCACTGTGGCATTTTCTCACTGTGTTTTGGGTGGCTGATTGGTCAGTGTATCGTGTTGCTACAGTTAACTGTTTTTCTAATTTTATTTATTAGCCCCAGCTCAATCTTAAAACAGCTTTGCCCCCAAAATGCACTGCCTTTTTATGAGCTAATCAAACAACAGTGATTAAAATTTTGATGAAATGAACATTGATCTCTGAATCTTTGATATGGACACCATCAAACCCAATGTCAAAATGAACGTTCAGTGTTATGCTGATGACAAACAACTTTATGTGGCCTTGTATCCTAAAAATACTGAAATATTTAGTTATTTTTTCACATGTATCAAGATCCCTGGATGGTACAAAATATCAATTTTAGTAGAACTGCAGCAACATTTCTGATTCCCTCATCACTAAGTCATATTTAAGCAGAGTAATTAGTGATTTCCTTTAAATTATGTTGTAATATATCGAAGATGGGCATCTTGGCCCAAGGAATTTAATAACGTGACCTGGGCCCAAATGTGAGACATTTTTCTTGTTTTATTATGTGTAAGGATTAATAAAAAATATTAAAAAGTTAATCAGTAATAAAAATGTAATTTAAGTGTTGCCCTTTGGCAGGCTTCCAGAAACTGACCAACCAAAATAAAGTGGGCTTTCATGGAGTGGGCAGTGGGAACCGAGGAGATAATGGACACAGTGCAGTCCAGCAGGTACCACTGAAGGCTTCTGCCCAAACATGTGCCAAAATGAATTCAGTGGCTTCAGAGAGACTTGTTTATGTGGCACAAATGTGGAAGTGGAAGACATTTGTGGTAAATGCATATTTGGGACATCGCCATAGCGGCACAATGCATGAATGAACAAACACGTTTTAGAGTGAACAGAAGACTGCCAGTGTGTACTTAGACAAGACAAATAAGACATTAGAAGAGTGCTGGAGAGATCAACATCCAGTAAAACAGTTGGAGCAAAAAAATACGAGAACACAAAATCAAGGCAAATATTGACCCTCCTTCAGCAGATCCTGTATGTTTTTCATGCTGTTCCAACTGTGTGTTTGTACAGCAAATATAATTTGTGTGTGTGTAATCACTCTGTGTAATATTACTAGAATGTAAATGGTGTAAAATCAGCTTAACTTAGAGTACTGAGCTTTAAACCCAGCACAGCCAAAGAAATTAAAACGGCACTTAAGGATGTGTATAATTGGTATAATTGATGTGTATAATTGGTGAAAAAAATCATTACATTTGGACTACAGTTTTCTAGTTTGGTGAAAAAACTTTAACGTCTATGTTTCCAGTTGGTGGATGAGCTGAAAATATTCAAACTGAATAAACAAATTTATTGGCATTATTTTATCTAATAATCTATATTATGCTATTTAAATTTACAAAATCATCAATTATCAGCATAATTACCACATTCCATTCTCTTTTCAACTAATACATTTAATATTTTTGGTTGTAAGTTATCTGTTTTGGTATCAGATGGTTATGTTTTTCCATTTGGACTGCCCTGTCAGGTTGCTGTTCACCCGTGATCCACCAATAATGCTGAGTGAATTTCATAAGTTTGATCCTGCCTGTTCTGGATTTGAAGTTTTCACTGTCAGTCACTCTCTGTGGTCTACTTATAAACTGGTTCAGCTGCTCGATGTCCCACAGCTGAGGAGAGCAGATGGTAAAGTAACTTTATATGAGAGTGAAATCATCAGGGAGCAGCTGGTGGAAAACTTCTCTGATGATTGAAGCTGAACTAACATCACACAAACTTCATTTATATTTCATACAAAACACTGGAGGTTTGCGTGGCTTCACTTGGTCCTTTGGTCCTGAACCTTTTTATTATTTAAATAGAGCAGCAGTAGACAGATTAGAAATACCGAATAAATGTTACTGATACAAAACACAGTTATTCCTACCCCTGAATTTCTTTGGAGGGTTTTCCAAATCCCCCGCAGCTGGCTCCACCACACAGCGGTCATCTACCAACCTGCAGACACAGAACAGGAAACATGTCATCAGTGATGTTGCCATTCTGGTATTTGTAAGGAGGGTTACCTGATTCAGATTGAGGTGAACTTCTTGAATACACATGCACAGCACAACATCACAATATGTAAGCATTACATACTCCTCTTATGCTCACTTCCAGCTCCATAATCCCATGTTTTAGATGCCTGGGTATCCTTTTAAACATATTACCATTTAAAATTCACGTTGAGGAACTGAGGAGGTGAAAAATTAAGGCCTTAGTCACACAGGCCTAGAGATCAGTCAGCACACCCCAGGCAACCACTGCTCATTAGCAGAAAAATGAGTATTCCCGACCACTTGGCGAGCGATCAGTGGCTGCCGTTATAAAAATCAGCCCAAACCACGCAGGTCTGGTGACCCTTTAGCAAACACTGGGCAATAGGGAAAAATCTGTATTCCCTAACTAGTTGGTAAGTGTTTGCTGGAGGCTGCGGAGAGTAATTAGGTGAAAGCGGTCACAAAGAGGTACCGCACCAAAAACCTCCCGGTGATTGGTCACTAGCAGTTTCCCACGATCGCCTGTAGTTTGCACGGGAGACGCCAGCTGCAAACACTCGCCAACTACTCACCCGCTCTCAGTTTCTGGCATCTTTTCCAATCAAAGAAGTCACATTTTTCCCTAGCAACCAGAGTGCCGCCGACCGGTCTCTAGTCCGGTGTGACCGATTTCTTTTTGCTGTCATAAATACACACTGCAGTAGGCTGCAGAGGCAACAAGAGGTAAGTCACATGACCAAGAAGCTGAAAGGATAATCAGGTTCCAATGAAATACATAAATATAATACTTGAGAGTGTAACTATGTAACTATGCAGAGATCAATACACCAAGCCAACAATCAGGCTTGTAAACTGAGCTCCAGTGGGATCGGTGTGACGGCCGAGTGTTTAAAGCTCACAGAGAAAGCTCTGAGTGGGGTGTGACGTGTCTTCTTGTTGACGTGAACAGAAAACAGGAGAAGTACAGTCATTCGAAGAGACGACAGGAAGCAACACTCTGCAGTCCTGTGAAGAAGTTTGTGGTAACTCTGCATCTATTTTTGGACACGTTTTCTCACTAAATGGGTCGGAGGTTTTAGACCAACGCTGCCGAGACGCGAACTGTAAGCAGCGACTGCCGACACGGGCACAGATTAAACTGATCAACGGTGTGAAAACACCCAAGAGCACTTTGAAAATCTGTTATATTTTCCTCAGATTAATCTAGAAATATTCATTAGGTTTGATGATTTAGAACCAAACAGAAGAACATCCTCCAGTCACACCTCGTCAGATACCCACGACGACGCGGACGCACGCTTAGATTTAGCTCAGCAGCAATAACATGAAGTACTCGCTTTCTGTTTCACTTCGTCAGCCTTTCACATGGTGAAAGACCCACTCTTCTTTACAGTCATTCATTATTATTACACGTTAGGTTCCTGCCACAGCTTTTCAGTCCGGTTGAGGTCCGGACTCTGACTGGGCCATTGCTTTTCTTGTTTAGCCGTTCTGTTGTAGACCTGCTGGATCATTGTCCTGTTTCATGACCCCGTTTATGCCAAGCTTAAGCTGTCAGACAGACGGCTGCACATCTGAATACTTAGGTGTACAGAGGAGTCGACTCAGCGACTACAAGGTGCTCAAACGAGCCCGACCATCACCCCTCCGCCCTCATGCTTGACCTTTGGTGTGAGCTGTTTGTGCTGATATGCTGTTTGGGTTTCTCCAAACGTGGCGCTGTGCATTATGGTCAGACATCTCCACTTTGGTCTCAGCTCTCCAAAGGACAGAGGTCCTCATTCATAAACCATACATCCAAACATTTCATGCACAGATCAGCGATTCATCAGTATTTTTGTCCCTGAATTTGTTCGTACTCTACAAAGCATGAGTACGAACAAATGATGAAGGCCTGGTTAGCTAAAAAAGTTAAATACACATCTTTAAACTGAGTACTAATATTTCTTTTGCTACTATTACTACTGTTTCTACTACTACTACTAATAATAATAATAAGAAGAAGAAGAATTATTATTTCCTTTTGGTCATTATTTATTTTGGTCATTAAACCAAAAAAATGTTCAGAAGTACAACAAAATAAAAACAAAATATAAATTTGCATGTAACAAAACTAAATGCTAAATGAGAAGCTGCTGTTTCAGTTTCTTCGGTTGGACTTTCTTCTGCTTTTCTGGTTCAGCAGGATTCTCTCGGATCTCCTCACTGCTTCCTCTGCTTCACCTTTAGCTAAACGTATT
Source organism: Pterophyllum scalare (assembly GCA_024447675.2). Taxonomy (NCBI): domain Eukaryota; kingdom Metazoa; phylum Chordata; class Actinopteri; order Cichliformes; family Cichlidae; genus Pterophyllum; species Pterophyllum scalare. Next base: position 11,589 of record JAMQGT020009468.1, on the reverse strand, counting down.
TCCTTATATAGAGAAAACGGGGCAACGGCAGAAAGCAGGTAATCTGCCTAAAGCACAAACTTGTTGGTTTAGATTGAATCTGATTTATTAACATAAGCGCAGTGCCATACGTTTCATGGATCCAATGGTGATTTTGCATAGGCACTGGTTTTCTGCACAGGGTAAGAACATTTCCATGCAGATATCAGTGGATGAGGCTCATTGTTTCAGACAAATGGGCCGAACTGAGGCCCGTACAGTCTGAGATGGAGCTCTTGGCATTTTCCTGTTTCTCTGAGCGTTGCATGGTCTGACACTGGGATGAATGTGTTGGGACTTTCACTCCTGGGAAGACTGTGACATTTTGTCAAATCCTAATTACTATGGAAGTAGTAAGGGTACACTTTTCACAGGACCCACTTCTGGTCAGATGTCATCAGTATCCTTTTTTGTACGTGTAACACGACTGTCACATTATTCGATGCAGTCCCACGGCAGACACCAACGCTGATCTGCCAAGCTCAGGAGGCAGCATTCTTCACAATGTTCACATCTTGCAATCAACAGGAGCAGAATTGCTTCAAGTTTCCGAACATGTAGCAAAAACACGTCGTTCTTATTTTGGAGCGCTCACAATTGTGCAATATGCTTTAAAAAAATCTAAAAAATACTTAAAGGTTATATTTCCTTCAGTTGGTGTAACCGCTGTGACACCCACTGTTTTGTGACGGCACATTATGAAGTCACCATCTCAGTATTTCATACCAGACATGACAGGCGAGGGGTTAACTGTGGCTACTTCTTCTTTTTGACTCCAATAGTGAGCATAATTTAAGATTAAATTCATGTTCAGGTGTTTACTGAGGCCACAGAGCAAGGCAACCAGGACCTGTTTTCTATTCACCTGGACTAGTTTGTTTAAAGCAGAGGAGCCACCCAGAAAGAAAGCACGTCTAAGGCTTGTGTGTTGGTTTCACTTTTCAGACTTAGAAGCTACATCTGTGCTGGAAGTACACACAGGCAGCTTCAGACTGTGTGCATGAGCACTTCTTCTTGCTTGGAGTCTGCTTGAAAGACACATGAATACTTGGTGCCCTTTCAGTGGTTATGCTGATCTTTGTGTCACTCGGACCCCAACGGTCCCCACTGTCATTAGTAACACTGTGACAGTAGGACACATTAGAACTAAGTGAACGTGTCAGGAAGTTAGTCCCAGCAATGAGAGGCTTCCTCAGACTCATTGCTAAACTACAGGTTTCTAAGGAGGGGGGGAGTCCACAGTGAGCAAAGGTTAATACATCAAGCTTTCCTCACTGACAGACAAAAGAAAGCAAATCACAGGCACTTGACTAAAGAAAGAATACAGATAGGCTAAGGCATGCCAGAACACAAAGAGAAGAGGGCTGCTAAAGGAACAACCAGGTGGGGACGATGTTTCAGCCTGCTGGGTTGCAACTCTGGACTTGGAAACTTGAAGTCCTTGTGGAGTCCACCCTGACCAAAGAGAGGCAGCACTTCAGAGACACGCTCCACCCTCTGGTTTGCATCTTTGCGGTGAAGGCTTCACACTACCAAGACATAATGACCGCAAACATGTGAAGGCCAAAGAGCAGGCTGATAACATCAGCTGCTAATTAGTCTATCAACACATAACACTGTCCGTTTGTATTTCTGTGTATCAGCAGAGCAGTATCTTTTATATGAAAGAGTATTTGGCAAAATGCATTAATGTACATTTTGGTGCTGGATTTCAACAGCACAGGTACTCACGAGCACGACGGACCAAAAACCTCTGCAGCGTGTTTCAACCTTTGAGGGAGAGTCAGCAGCTTACAGAGGCTCACTAAGTAAGGTGATGGAGCTCAAACTTTACGTAACCAAACACAGCTCCATCCTTCGGGCCTGTCTGCTCTGTTTTTGGGGATTTTTGTATTAAATATGACTATTTAAGGACCCACTGCTGACAGCTCACTATTCAGAGCATGACTCTGCATGTGTGTGCGCTCATTAGAGTAAATCTGTCCTACCATCGGTGTTTAGGAAACACTGAGAGGCAGTCTGACACACACACACACACACACACACACACACACACACACACACACACACCCTTTCATGCAGTGGCTGCGGTCAGCAGGATTACCTGTGCATTCAAGCACACTTTTATCTACTTTCAGCAGAATTCCAGGTGTGTGTCACACTTCCTGTTGTAGGGAGCTGACTCCATTGTGGAGACAGAAAGCAATTCCCATTAATGTAATTCCTTACTTTTAGGAATGAATACCTGCTTTAAGGTTCATTTTAAGTTAAGTGTGCAGGAGTGTCCTGGAGTGAAACATGCCTGTGTGTGCAGGTCTTAATCCTCCTCCTGCTTTTCTTCGATCTCAAAGAAAATCTCGACGCGGCGATCGCAGCGACACGATAAAACGACACACTCAAAAGTCCGTTTTTTAAAATTTTGGTTTAAAAATAAACCCATTATACTAAGTGCATAATAGAGGCTTGTTTTGATGCTCACTCAGAACTATTATCATTACCCGGATTTTGCATTGAGGTTCAAACTGAGCCGCAGCCTGTAAACAAATCAGGTGTCCGCAGGTGAGTGTGGAGCGCTCCTACATCCACGTATTTGCGGCTCATCAGTCAAACGTGCTGCTTTTATGGGCTCAGTTCAAACTGTCTTCTCTTTGTTGTTTTTAAAAAACTTTAGCTGTCCCTATTTTTGAAAAATGTTCTCACATTTCTCCTTTTTTGTTTTCTTCTGTTTTTTTTCCTTCTCACTCGTCTACCTCTCTGGACTTCCAGACATCCTCCTCGTGTCTCTTTATACCTCTGAGGTTGGATTTTCCAGCCACCCAGTGAGACCAGCAGCACTACAAAAACAGCCAATCAGTCCCTTTGTCTGCCTGCCAGGTGTGTGCGTGTCTGTCAGGACGTTTGTGCTGCAAATTGCTCCATTCACACAAACTCAGGTGTGTTGACTCAGCAGCTGAAGTGTTTTAATTTAACTTACAGTGTAAATGGGAATTAACTAGGGATAAACTGACAAAAAGTCTGAAATCAGCAGCTATAACCTGCATGTGAGCCAAGCAGCAGCAGATCAGCGATGTTGATTAGTGAACTGCATTGATCTGAAACCAAAATAATTTATTCAAGAAGAGAGACCCAGACCTCCTTCACCCCAGCTACCTCCTTCAGATCTTCTCGAGGGGCACTGAAGTGTCCCAAAGGCAGTTAATCTGCGCAGTGTGTCCTGGGTCTGCACCAGGGTCCGCTCCCAGTTGGACATCCCTGAAACACCTCACGTAGAGGGCACCCAGGAGGCATCCTGGTCAGATGCCTGAACCACTTCAGCTGGCTCCCTGAGGCGGGTTTAGTTTGAACTGAGGAGTAACGAGTTCGAGGTCGAGCCATTCAGCTATCACCAGCAATACAAACCTGTTTGTTTTGGCCTTAAAAACATGGTGCACACTTATGGCTCGTTAAGTGAGGCACAAATACACAACAGTGGCAGCAGAGATGAAACTTTTTACAGTTTTACTACTATTTGTATTCACTGCTGCCATCTTGGATCGCTAACTCGGGGTTAGTGGGGCTGCTCTGACTTTCCTGGTGGGAAATCCGAGTTGAGGGGGCCTTCTGGGAAAAACTTCGGACTCTGAACTTGGAAATTCTAACTTCCAACTTCCATAATTCTCATCCCTGCCACATCACACTTGGGTGCTGACCACCGCAGTGAAAGCTAGAGATCAATGACGCCATAAGAACCAGAGTATCCTGATCTTGAGTCCAAACATGACACTTTTCCCTCTTTGGCCTAAAAATTCTGTGGTTAGAAATTATGAAGAGAAGCCATAAAAAAAGCCCAAGAGACATCCAACACTAACTAGGAACAAGCCTGACCTTTTGACCACCACCAAAACCAGAAACTTTTCAGACTTCCATCCCTCTTAGAGATTATCCTTTGACCGCAGAGCTGGAGGCAGTGGCTGGAGGGAGGTCTGGGTGGTCCTGCTTAGACCGCGCCCAGTAAGAGGTGGAAAATGAATGGTTAGATTAATAGATCAGAGTCTTTTTAACAGGGCCTCTTTGGGATGGACAACAATTACAATCCAGTAATTTTAACAGTATTTACTTCAAAGCAGTCCCTCCCCCCCCCTCCTGCTACAGCAGGAAGATCAGATTTGAATGTGGATCCAGAGATTTGAATAAACGCAGGTGTTTTCCATGTTTCCTTCCCAGAAAACAGCAAATGAGCTGGCAGGCCGCAGATTTCACTGATGATGAATGACGGCTCAAATCTCAGTTCTGCCTTTTAGTTTCTGAACCAAGCTGAGCAGACTGCCTCCCAGAGGGACTCCAATAAACTCAACAGTGGATAAAAAACTAAAGTGCAGCCAGTGGACACGGACTACAGTAATATCTCTTTATTAAGCACACTTTGTAACTTTCACATACTTCAGGTGTTTAGGTGTTACACATGTGAGCTGGTTTCGGAGCAGCTAAATAATTAAAACATTTTGTAAAGGCAAAAATGTTTTTAGATTTCCGTATGAATGCGAACGCCTGTAAGTTATCCACACGCAAAACTCCTCCCTGATTTTCTGCCCATGAAAACCTAATAAAGCCATTTTAAACTGACCTTTTACAGGAAATCAGAGTTAATCATCCTAGAAACGCAAAAATCTAAAACCTCCAAAAATGATCAGTAAAATTATATACTTTTTAATTTTGTTTAGACAATGTAAAAATTAGCAGTAATTATTCATTCCCTATGAAAGACTTGTGGCCATCTTTATAGACAGGATTATTGATAAAACGTTGGGAAGCAATGACTTTTATTTAATGCCAAAAATGAATGAAAACATTTAAAATGTTTATAATGAGCTAATACTACCAGGAGGTGGTGATAATGCATCTACAAGCTGTTGGCCAGCGAACACTGAAAAAGAATGCTCTACTAACTACCACGCGTTGCACTGGTAAAACCTGTGAGGCACTGTGAGATAAAACAGTACAAACTGGAAAAACGTGCAAAGCCAAAGACACAGCCGTCAGAGAGTTCCTCAAAGAAAGCTACAGCTCCACAGAGTCCTTTCAGAGTGCTGTCAGGCTGGCCGCGTTTGTTGAATACGTCCCATTAAATCCCAAATGCTTTAAATTCAACTGACCAAAATGTAAATTATGGCTGCATTTTCCATCCAGAACTATAACTTACTAACAGGTGGATATGTGTCAACAGTTTGTTGAACCCACAGGTGATCAATGAACATGATTTATTTAGAGTTAAGGTTTGGTTGGCTTTTAGCAACGCGCTAAACATTCATATTTTCAGAACATAAAACTTCAAATTGAATCTCATACATGCATTTTGGTCCTGCATTTCTTCTGTCATAAGCTCTTCTATTTGAAAAAGTGATGGACTGGGAGACAAAACCCGGAGTGGGCCAGTGGAAACCTGGTGGATGTTAGGAGGTTAAAGGTAATCATCTCTTCAGTGGAAGGAGAAACTAATCCCAGCCATGGTAATGTTTCTAAGAGGTGTCCTCGCTTATACAACCTGCAGAAAACAGCACGATAAGAACACATAAAATGGGAAAAGTAGCTAAAATATGCTTTTTGCATTCCACCGTTGGACTACAATGGAGCTTCACCACAGCTAAACCACATCAACAACATCTGCTATCACATTTATAAGTAGTCTAGTATGAGTGCACTCAAATTCTCTCCTAAGTCATCATGATGTTTTCCACAGATGTCAGGGAAAAATCTTCTAATTGGTGGGTGGGAGTGGGAGATCGCTGAAACTATCTGAATGGATGAAGGGTAATCTGTTTGCATCCAAAAAAAAAAAAACTGACCACAAGAACGAGTGAGGACCCAGGAGGGGAAAAGTCCCAGCATTTCAGTTTGTTTCTGTCACCTGGCGCCGCATATAAAACAAGGCCACACAGTAAAGAACACATAATGCAGCAATGCCAGCTACTTATGCCCGTTACATCATAGGCTTTATAAAGAGTCACTGCCGAAGTCTAAATCAGGCCTTACTGTTGCAGTTTGGTGTTGGAGCACCTTTGGCTGCAGCACAGAGCCTTTTCTTGAACATTAAATTTTAAAAAAAAGGAGAAAGGAGGAAAAAGGAGGTGGAATTGGTGGGAGGCACAGGGCTGTCAGGTAGGACGGTATTACAAGGAGTCTTCGACTGCAAAATACCATCATATTACTGTCGCACCCTGCCGGGCTGCAGGTGCAGGTGGACACAACAAGAAACCACCGAAAGAAGACCCGCAGAGATCCAGAGACCAATGCAGCTGCACCCTTTAACTGCACCCTTCAAAAGGTTAACTGTCAAAACCTTTACAACACTCATATCTGCCACACACATCCCATTGACTAAAGACTCCTCCCATTACCTTGGCTCAAGGTGAACTAAACAGGAAGTGTTTGAGCTTTTAGGGAGGAGCAAAAGCGCACCGCTGTGACGGAAGTTGTGCGCTCGATTCATAACAATAGATAGATGCATCGGCATTTGTCCTTCAAATATTCTTGCAGTGCGACTCAGACTCGGGGAGTGCCACTGCCATTTCAGTCGTTTTGCATACCAGAATAATTACAAGAAAATTGCTTCAGCTCAGTGCACTCGGTACTCAACACCTGCTTTGAATTAGTGTGCAGGGAGGGCAGCCTGAGATGTTTTAACCTTCACGTGGCATTCGTCACATGATTACAGTCTTTCTGCAGATTCACGTTGTTCTGAAACGTTCCGTTCAGGCCTGACGGCACTAACGTGAGCCACATTTAATGTTCATTTAATAGATCTGATTGCTGGGAGGGAGACAAATAATCTCTCTGGGAAAGCGAAGATGCGCAGTGTGTTGGTAGAAGCAGTACTTCACTACTTCAGCAGCTCAGTGCATCTCTGCGCATCCTGTTCAAATCCTGTTTGTGTTGCTGCAGCGGAATTTGACTGTAGGGAAACCAGCAGGTTCGTCGAGACATACTTCACTCACTGTCTCACCTGGCAGGAACTCCCCATTCAAATGTCTCCCTCTCAGAATAAAGAGTGGGAAAACAGCACACGCATGCCAAAACAACAGCATGTGCAGTTCTCTGAGGCCACAGTGAATTCCACCCTAAAGAAAAACCCAGGGTTCACTTAGGGCCTCTAAATTTTCAGTTTCAGTGAAATAAACAAAGTGAGGACTTGGCCAGGAAGAGATTTTAAATGTAACGGACTTCCTGGTTAAGTAACAGTTAAATCAAATATTTAAAAAGTATCATCTGTGGGTTAAAGCTTCCATTAAACGGATAAATGTTCAACTATTAGTGACTTTTTGTTCTCTTTCACAGAAGGTCTTCTGGGTAGGTCAGGTTCCTTTTGTTTGATTAAAGGAGTGGAGGAAGTGCAGCAATGTTTGCGTTTCTCATGTCTAAGATGCTGGCATGGCAAATGAGCACACAACTACTGAACATTTAGCGTGTCAACATCAGCGTGCAACACAAAAGTTTATCCAAACCACAGGCGCTGGGATATCCTACTGATATAAAGGTTCCATGGAATAAAAAGTTTAATAATTGATACGGTTACTTTTTACAGACATATCTTTTATAGCAGGACTGTTTTGTTGCAGTACCGTAAGTGGACACCAGGACAAAGTGACAATAAAGGTGTATTCACATTGTTGTGGAAGAATAACGTGCAGAATCTGGAGCTTTCAAAGAGGGCGACTGGACGTCTTTAAGTTTTTTGAAGATGAAAGGCCTTGTATGTAGGTGTGAAAGGAGGTGTGGGTCATTACAATCAGTGGATTCAGGTGAAACCTATTTGGGACTTCACCCTGTTCTGATCTAGTGAGGTCACCTGAACAAAGGTGTGAATGGGGGTTGACTTTGTCTGTTTTATAACGATGCAAACTAAAGGTGAGGGGGCTGTGAATGCAGATGTGCGAATGCAGCTTTTCATAAATGTTTTCTACCGTCTATGAATCTGAATATGGTGACTTGAAAAGTTTGAAATTTCTGATGTGGACATTTTAAAATGTAGCTGATTTAATAAAGATGCATAAAAGCCTCCTGTTAGATATTAAAATGTTAGAGTGTGAATTTGGACTAACAGATGGACGGTAAGGTGTGGGGCTTATTAAGGCCCCTGGGTCCATGTATGGACCGCATGTATTGGCTCGTGAAGCCCCATTTTAAAGCCTTGACATTAGCATTTTGGCTAATTGCTTTACTCTTACACATGTGGCGTCACGCTGCTTATTAAAGGGACCTACTGTTGTTGTTGTCTTTGTTCAGATCAGTGGGGGGACAGTTAGTGAATAAAGCTGGAAAGGTCAAGACTGAGTCCAATACAAAGGAGTGGGTGTAAGACCACAGTACAGGAAACACACACACAAGCGTTTGTGCAACCATCTTTGTGAGGACCCTGCGTGACGTAACACATTCTCAGGACCCTCACGCTAAACGTAAACCCTCAGTTACTCTTCCTGAAAATGGATTCTACTCTGAAGCTAAAAACCAAATCTGAACCTAAATAAAGTGGAGACAAAGTCCTCAGAAAACTAAGACTACAAACAGATGAACAGCGGCACACACACAAACTGGCAAACTGGAAATCTCTCGTGGACACACTCGGTACCACTTCCTTTTCCTGTCAAGCAATCGGACAGCAATTCCTCTGCTCTATGCAGCGTGTGTGTTACCGTTTGCACTGTAGATAGCAGTAACAGGATAATTCCAGAAGGCTCTGGAGAATATTTGGAAGAAGAAGATCACATTTCTGTTGAACTTCTTTTTATTATTTGTTCCTTTATTTCAATCTTCTTCTTCTTCTTTTTAAAATTGAAATAACACATGTAAGAACGAGTTTTTCAAAATCGGCAACTCTGATAAAACATGAAGTCGTGTCTTCCGGGTGGCACTCCCCTCCTGATTCAGGCGATAACTCCTGTCACATACTGATAAAAACAATGACAGGTGGGATGGACGCATTATCTCTGTGACCTTTCTCCTTCTAACTTATCTTTATATGGTACTTTCTATATGTTGACAATAAACACCACACTCCCTTAGAGAAAGGGTGAAGAGTGCAGCCATTCGAGAGGGGATCAGAGTAGAGCCTCTGCTCCTCCACATCGACTGGAGCCAGTTGAGGTGGTTTGGACATCTGACTAGGATGCCTCCTGGGTGAGGTGTTCCAGGCATGTCCTACTGGGAGGAGGCCACGGGGCAGACCCAGGACATGCTGGATAAATTATATCTCTCAGGTGGCCCCGGATACATGGAAGAAAATGATTTTATATATATATATATATATATATATATATATATATATATATATATATATATATATATAGTGTGTGTGTGTGTGTGTGTGTGTGTGTGTACTGAGCAGATGTACCGAGTTGTAAAAAAGCAAACAAAAAGATACTTCAGTAATAATTTACACTATAACAGGACTGATACCAGCAACGCCACCTTTGCTTCCACCAGATGACACACAACTTTACACAACCGTGCGGCATACAAGCACACATAGCCCCTCCCCTCACTAACAGCTGAACATTAGTGGGACAAACCTGGAAAAGTATCCTAAAGACTCAAAGACACAAAGAGTTTTGTGAGGCCACTAAAGTTCCCGTTTCACTGAAGCATCGAACAGTTATCATGGCTGTGAACCTGGTCCTGTTACGCTGCTCTCAGTCTCCTCTGACACTGAGAGAGGTCTACCAGCAACCAGACACCAACACGGCCAGTCTACAGTTTGATTTGATCAGCAGAGAAAATATGGTGCCAGATAAACAGAAACAGGACAAAATAACACACTGAGTACATTTGCACAGACCAGTAATGCTCTAATCTTTACTTTAAAAAAGCCTCTTAATTTTATCATCTTTTTGCCCCTTTGTGTGTGTCTCATACTGTGACAATACCCAAACACATTTAAAAGCTTCAAAGCTGCTCCTTCATTAAAAAACAAAAGTTAAACCAGTGTTCTCTGCACACAGGACAAAATAAGGCATCCCCCCCCCTAAAAAAAATCACTTTGCATGCCTTCAGTAGTGAAAAGCACACAGAAGCTTCTCCATAAAAGCGAAACAGCACAGCACGTCTATTTTTCTCTTTCAAAACACTGACAAGCCTCAGAGTGAAACTATCATCTCTGCAGTTTTGGACAAACAAGTTCACCTCATGGACTAATTTTCCATCACCTGTGAAACTCTGGAGAGAATGACCTCCAACTGATTTAACATCTGCAAAGATGTTAAAGAGATGTGCATCTGCTGAGGCTCTTTTTCCTTTTTAATTGCAGACATTCTGGATTAAAACAGCTACTCTTGATTCTCATAGACTTTAAATTCCTCTGTTTCAGGCTTTTTATATGACTTTTCATCAATTCAATTCAATTCAGTTTTATTTATATAGCGCCAAACCACAACAAACAGTCGCCTCAAGGCGCTTTGTATTGTGGGTAAAGACCCTACAATAACACAGAGAAAACCCAACAGTCAAAATGACCCCCTATGAGCAAGCACTTGGTGACAATGGGAAGGAAAAACTCCCTTTTAACAGGAAGAAACCTCCAGCAGAACCAGGCTCAGGGAGGGGCAGTCATCTGCTGTGACCGGTTGGGGCTGAGTGGAGAGAGACAGGACAAAAGACATGCTGTGGAAGAGAGCCAGAGATTAATAATAATGATTAAATACAGAGTGAAGTATAAACAGAGTGAAAAGAGGTTAATAAGAAGAAACATTAACTGCATCATAGGACCCCCCCCCACAGCAGCCTAGGCCTATAGCAGCATAACTAAGGGGTGGTTCAGGGTCACCTGATCCAGCCCTAACTATAAGCTTGATCAAAAAGGAAAGTTTTAAGCCTAATCTTGAAAATAGAGAGGGTGTCTGTCTCCTGAATCCAAGCTGGGAGCTGGTTCCACAGAAGAGGGGCCTGAAAGCTGAAGGCTCTGCCTCCCATTCTACTCTGAAGTATCCTAGGAACCACAAGTAAGCCAGCAGTCTGAGAGCAAAGTGCTCTATTGGGGTGATACGGTACTATGAGGTCTTTGAGATAAGATGGGGCCTGATTATTCAAGACCTTGTATGTTAGGAGAAGGATTTTAAATTCTATTCTAGATTTAACAGGGAGCCAATGAAGAGAAGCCAATATGGGAGAAATCTGCTCTCTCTTTCTAGTCCCTGTCAGTACTCTAGCTGCAGCATTTTGGATCAGCTGAAGGCTTTTCAGGGAGTTTTTAGGACAGCCTGATAATAATGAATTACAGTAGTCCAGCCTAGAAGTAATAAATGCATGGATTAACTTTTCAGCATCAGTCTGAGAAAGGATGTTTCTAATTTTATAAATATTGCACAAATTTAAAAAAGTGGTCCTACATATTTGTTTCCAATGTGCATTGAAGGACATATCCTGGTCAAAAATGACTCCAAGATTTCTCACAGTGTTACTCGCCCTCCACTGAAGGAAGGGAAAGGAAGGGAAGGAAGGAAGGAAGAAGGAAGGAAGGAAGGAAGAAGAAGGAAGGAAGAAGAAGGAAGGAAGGAAGGAAGGAAGAAGGAAGGAAAGAAAAAGAAGGAAGGAAGGGAAAAAAAA